>SNQJ01S0046272.1:38660-74406 GCA_010110895.2 Picea sitchensis
AAAAAAAAAATCATTTCTTTTTTTGGTTAACTAGTTGGGTTGATTATTTTGCTTGTTAGGAAAAAGAGTTATTTTCTTAAGTTCTTTACTGATTTCTTAGAACATTAAGTAGCTTGTAGTCAAGAGAAATTTCATTTTAGGTTTTCTTTAAAAGATCTTAGAAAAAGTTAGTTACGAAAAGTTGGTTAGAGAGTTAGTTGCAAATCTTTATTGATAACTAGAAGTAATTTTGCTTTCAGTATTCATTTATTTCTCCTTCTTCGTCACTCAAAATACACCACTAGTTTCATTGTCGCTTCCTTGACTTAAAACAAGCCACTTAAAATTAATGCTAATTAAAATCAATTAGACTTTATGTTTGTAGGGTCAATCAACTAGTCTAGGCTAGAGCCTTGAATTAGGTTGGAGAGGAAACTCTCCAAGGCTTACAAACAAACATTGGAGTCAGTGCTAGGGAGTGTAAAAAGTCTAGTAAATGTGAAAGTTATCCAGGACCCCCCTCTAACACAGGGGATAAAAACGAGGTTGTGTGTGGAAAGGTAGCGGAGATAAACCCTCCAAAGTCGGACCAAACATAGTGGGGAACGCATATAGAGGACTTGTCGTGGGATACTGTCGGCTACATTTTCCAGGGAGCTTCATGGATCTCAAATTTGTTCGAGGTCCTCAGTTGTCTTCCAGACCACTTGCTTTCAATACCATCGATAGGTTTCAGGCTTGATACCCTGTTCATTACAGTCCACCCGACTGTCGATTGTACCCGCCTGGTGACTGTTCGCAAGATGGAAACCTAGTTTCCTTTATTCTAGAGACTTACACATGTGACTGTGAGGGTATACCACAATACCTAGGGAAGACATCAAGCCATGCTTTCTAGAGTATACCCGAAGGGTTCTTTCATGTTCGAGTTGCACTTGCATCGATAAGTTTCTCTAGTATTGGCCGACGTAACTATTCTTCCAACTAGATAATGATTTTCTTGCTTTATCTCATAGGAACTTTTCTAGTGTGTGTTGGTTTTCAAACGTTAGTAAATTCCATACTGTGTCACTAATATTTTCAAAAATTGAAAGATCAAGAGATCCTCCAGTCGCGAAGGCTTCAGGGTCTATCATCGGTTGCTTTAGAGCCACTACCTCCACTGTTACAGCAAAGACTTCACCAGCAAGGGTCATACAAAGCCATTGGGCCACAGGAAATTGTGCCCGAGCCTTCCCCGAGAGGAGAACACTCAAATCCGAAGGAACCAACTATTTCTGACCTTGGAGCGGAAGCTCTCAGGCATTTCAAATCTCTGATCACTGACTTGGCGACACCAATTTTGATACAAGTTTTCCCTCCAAGGGTAACACATCATGAGCGTTAGATAGTTTTACAAGTAGCGATGGAAACAAATGCTGTTACTTTGTCTGGGAGTCCTCACACTCCCTCAACGACTTCCACCACAGGGGGAATTCCACCTCCTAACCCACCTTCACTGGTCCTGACCACGATGGTCTCAACCACCTCTACTTCGGGCAGCGGTCTGATTCCGCCTATGGAAATGATCACTACTCCATTCACACAGAGTGTGATGGGCCCTCTATTTTCATATGGGATGCCTAGCTTTCATACGAACTCTGTCCTCACCTACTCCACCCTACAGACCATGGGTCTGGGGGAAAGGAGCTCAAACGCTCCTTTGCAAGGGTCCATGGGGGGAACATCAACTCCCTATAACACTTTCTCTTACAGTGGGGGTCATATACCTCCTTCGTCCCCCTCGCTGCAACCTGTTGGGCCAAACACAAACTACAACTTGTTTGGAGAAGGCAGTCTAGGACCGTATTCCTACACCACACCGGTGGGTTCAATTTTGTTCTCTTTGTTCGACGCATTTGGTAATAATGCTTTCTCATCAACGGTCATCTTAGTCAGGTGCAAACCTGGTTTTGGACAACAAAATCATGTGCATGGTACTATTCCTACACAGGGGGAAAACAATACATGAGTGTTCTCCTCACAAGGACTCTAGAGTCTGTGGCAGGGATCAGTTCCCTCGTCAGGGATGTCGACTGGGGGAAACCCCTTCCATGTTCAATGGAACCCCCGGCAAGGCTCACTACCTATGCCCATCGGATCGATAGGGGGAAACCCTTTCTAGAATCTTTGGAACAGAATGCAGAGATCAATCCCTGCCTAGCCCTCAACGTCCAAATATGAGAATCAGTTGATGATGTCCCAACAAACATAGTATTCGTTCGCTAGCCAAGACCATGGTATTTACCAGAACCTTGGACATCAGCCCAATGTTTTCTAGCAATCTGGTGCCAATCAAACTCTAGGCTCCTTTCTTCCTATAAATAGTCAACACCCTAAACTACCATTTTTGGCAACGTTACATTTTATAGACTTTTCAAGGTTATTAAACAACCCAATTTTTCACGATCCGCATTGGCCTCCCATGTCGTTGAAGTTTCCCTTGGACATTATGAAGTTTGAAGGTAAGCCTAATGAAGATACATGCAATCACGTGACCAATTTTCACCTATGGTGCTCGTTGAACATGTTGCGAGACAACTCTGTACAATTGCATCTATTTCAACGCACTCTTATCGGGAGTTTCACAAAATGGTACATCGCGCTCGAACGCTCAAGGTACTCTTGCTTTAGTGATTTGGCAATGGTTTTCCTAAACCATTTTCAACTACCTGTGTGATATGATGTCAGCACTGAATTGTTGGCCAACTTTGAGAAAACAAAGGTTAATCATATCTCGGATCACATCCGAGAATGGAGACATCGGAAGAGTTTGATAAAAGTACTATCCCATCGTCTTTCCTACTGGAGTGGTTTCTTAAGTCTTTGGTACCCCAGTTATCTAAGAACATCGTAACATCGAGAGTGTTTTCAGAGGAATAGGCGATAATGAGAGCTCAACAACTTGAACTGATATACTCTCAGTCTAGTTTACTCTATGAGGTTTTTCCATATGTGCCACAGTACATCCTTGACAAGGCTAGACACAAGTCTAGACCACATGTCGATGGTATAGTTGGTTCAGCACAAGCAAAGCCCACTGATCAGTTGTCAAATCAATTGGAAACATCAGACGTACACAATGTCTAGTAGATGAACCTAAAGACCAACCAATAGCCTAAAGGAAAGAAAAAACAAAGAAAGAAGAAGGGTAAGGGGGATAAGAAACCCACCAACAATGATGGCGGGGGAAACACAGAGAAGAGAAAGTCAAAGTATCCATGTAACCTTTGCACAAAAGAACCTCTGCCTCACCTGTGCCCTCGTCTTGTGGAGGCCCAGAAGTTATTGGCGCAGCAACAACCTACTATGTTAACAAACCCATTTCCTCATGGGAAAAATTTGACTCAAGCCTCTACAAGCACGAATGGGGGCAGTCAGGGACCCCCTTCATCTTCTAGTAATCCGTCAACCACAAATGTTTATATGTTGAAAGGTGACACTTTCATAGCAACTAGGGCACATGACTACGAAAAGTCAAAATCTGCTGAAAAGGGTAAAGAAGCCGTAAATCCATCTGTTCCTCTCCAAATCAAGAAGATGATGGGTGAAACAATGACACACATCCTGAAAGGGGCGTTCAAGAAAGCTTCGCATAATCCAAATGTGAGAGCCACCCATAACTACTTTGTGGTGGAATATTTTTCACAAACCCCTTGCACGATGTCCGCTTTGGAGGTCCTCCAGAGCTGCCTGTCATAGAGAAAAGATATATTATCTACCTTAGGATCTGTCGAGACTTGTAATCCGGGAATGATCATGCTTTATATGACTGACTTGAAGCCTCATCTCCCATACCACGTTGCATTTCAGATAGTAGTGGCTTACACCACAAAAACATTTACCTGGAATATTTTCCACATGGTGGTGAATGAGGGTGCCTCGACATGTGTGATGTCATTGGCATTTTGGAAGGCCATTTTCCAACCCATTTTTTCTCTATCAACTAATCTACTTACTACTTTTGACGGTCGTTCTTTCAAACCATATGTATCATCCCTTATTTCTCTGTGCAGTTAGGAGGGAAGACCATGTGCGTCGAAGTTGAAGTGGTCGATGTGCCTCTCGAATACAACCTACTCTTAGGAAGGAGCTGGACCTATGCTATGCATGCAGTGGTTGCCACAGTTTTTTGGTTCTTGTTGTTTCCACACGAGGGTCAGATTGTATCCTTTGATCAGTTGTCCTTCTTCTATCCTGACCCTTCATCAGGGGCATCCACGGTCCCGATGATTGATAATCCTCAGCCTAGCATCTTCAATGTAGGGGTTGGTTTGTGCCCACCTTTGATGGGCACTTTCGATTACCTGCCTCCTTCTGGCAATGTCAAGTACATATTGACTGCTCTCGACCGGCCTAGGCATGAAATATTTCAAGTGTCGTCATTCCGTATGACTTACTTTAACGATCTATGGACTCTTCCTTCCCCATCGGCTTCGATGGAAGGGACAGGGCATCCTGGCATGGCCATGCCCTTGTCTGTGACAAAGGTTGTGGACAATATTGTCTAGAAAGCTTCAACCTACCATGATCCAACTCCCGCACAGGAGTTAGATCCAATTATCGAGCCTATTTGGGCTCAATGTTCCCTCGCCACTATAGATTCTTTATACTTGGTCTTTCCCTCTGATGAGGCAATTATAGAGGCATTGACCGATCTGGATAGACCCTGGGACGATTTCCATCAAGAATCTTATTTTCTCTCGGAGTTAAGAAGAATAGAGGCAGGTGAATTCACATTGACTATGACTGGAGATAAGTCTTGGACTATTAATCCTTTGGCTACACATGCAGTTTATGCTGAGGTTAATATGGAAACTATCACTGAAACGATACCTATTGACATCTCCAAAACCCCTGGCATCGTGGAGAATGTCTTCATTGAAGCAGACTCCTCCCCTGAGGAGATTCAAATCTACATAGATTTATTTAAGGAATTCTGCGACGTTTTTTCCTGGTCTTACGAGGAAATGCCAGGCATTGATCCAAGAATCATTGAACATGAGATAACGACTTACCCTGATGCCGAGCTGGTCTGACATAAGATTCGTCCGGTGAATCCTCGGAAAGCGACAACTATTAAGGATGAAGTAGAGAAGCTGATCAAAGCCGGTTTCATCTACCCCATTCAGTTGACAAAATTAGTGTCAAATCTCATTCTGGTCAACAAAAAGAAGGGAATGATTCGCATGTGTATGGAGTTCCATGAATTGAACAAGGCTTGTCCAAAGGACAATTTTCCCACCCCATTCATTGATCATATTGTTGATGAATGTGCAGGCTGTGAGGTCTTTTTTTTCATGGATGGTTTCACAGGATATAACCAAATACAAATCAAACCCAAGGACCATCATAAAACAACTTTTATTTGTCCGTGGGGTACATTTTCTTATCGTAAGATGCCTTTTGGCATGAAGAATGCTAGAGCCACTTTTCACTGGGCCATGTCTTTTTCTTTCCATGATCTCAAACATATAGTCGAGGCTTATCTCAATGATTTAGCATCATGATCTCATAAGAGAGATGATCATACCATACACCTCTGACTTATCTTTGAGTGATGTCGCTACTATCAGATTGGATTGAATCCCAACAAGTGCAGTTTTTGCATGACGTCGAGTCATCTTTTAGGTTTCATAGTTTCGACAATAGGGATCATGGTTGATCCTCTTAAGGTTGAGGTGATAGTTCAGTCACCTCCCCTATACATAGTCCCTTAGATTCAAATATTACAAGGAAAAGAAAACTGTCTTCGGCGTTTTATCGCAAACTATGCTGAGATCACTAAAGGGTTCATGCATTTATTGAAAAAGGGAGTCCCTTTCTATTGGGATGAATCTGCTCAGTGCTTGTTTGAAGCGTTGAAACGCACCCTCACGTCTACCCCTCTGCTTTGGCCACCCAATTATAATAAAGATTTCTTATTGTACTTGGCCGCCATGGAGTTGACCATCGGTATGGTATTGGTTCAAGAGGACGATATGCTTGAAGAGCATGTGATTTATTACCTAATTCAAGGCCTAGTTGGACTGCAACTCAACTACTCCCATGTTGAGAAGCTTGCATTGGTAGCAGTGCATGTTGTCCAATGGTTCCATCATTATATCCTTCTTCGCAAGACCATCGTCATTTTTGTTGTGAATCCATTCTAGTATGTGTTGACACGAATCATCATCGGTGGAAAGATCAGTATATGGATTTTGATCCTCCAAGAATTTGACTTGGATTTTGTTTCCATGAAATCCAAAAAGTTGTTGGTCTTTGCAGAACTCATCTCAGAAATTTCAGTCGAGTCAAGTGATGTTACGCCTAAAGAATCTCCTATTAAAGGGGATCTCTTTCTGATCACATCTTCGAACGCCTGGTATGGAGATATACTATTCTATCTCTAGACTTTGAAGTTCCTCGCCTCTGCTTCTCACGATGAGCATCGACGTATACCCCATCAGGAAAAAAACTACCTCATACTCAATGACACTTTGTATCATCGAGGTGTAGATTGCATCCTTCACTAGTGCCTCACTCATGAAGAAGTGGAAATCGTTCTTAATGACTACCACACTAGAGCATGTGGTGGTCATTTTTCTGGGTTGGCAACAACCCAAAACATTCTATGAGTCGGTTGCTTTTGGCTGACATTAATCAAGGATTGCGTTGAATCGGTCAAGAAGTGCCACCAGTGTCCAATCTTCTCTTGGAAGATGAGGGCACACCCTGCTCCTATGTTTCCTGTCATTACAGTTGGTCCCTTCACCAAGTGGGGGATTGATTTTACTACATGCCACCCGGCTTCAGCTAGGGGGCATCGTTATATCATCATAACACTAGAATACTTCACAAAGTGGGTCGAACCTATGCCAACGTTCAATAATGACAGCGAAAAAACAACTCTCTTTATTTTTAACTAGATAATAGCAAGGTTCGACATCCCGAAGGATATTTTCACTAACCATGGAAGTCAATTTAAGAATAAAAGGATGTATCAGTTAACATCAAAGCTTGGGTTGAGGCAAGATCATTCATCACCCTACTACCTACAAGTGAATGGTCAGGTGGAAGATGTGAATAAGTCTCTCAAGACTATTTTGCAGTGAAAGATCAATTCTACCACAAGAAGTATTAGTCATAGGTTGGTCACCTTGGGTGACTTCTTGTACATATGTATAGATCTTATACAGTTAGTTTTTGTCTTTTTGTTTTATGGACATGTCGTTATTTATGTCATCTTTTTCACTATGGTAGATGTCAAGTGAATCATAGGTGTCCATTGGGTTCACAGACAACGCTAGCGAACACACTCGGAGGCTTGCTTATGCAACTTGGGTGATTTTCACGCCTCAAGTCCAGTTGCTATCTTCTGGAGGTATCTGTCTAGGTGACGCCACAAAAAATGTCATCGAGTAAAGCACAACGATAGAGTTTCTTCGTGACACTTTGTTGCATGATATCTCTCACCTCCAGGTCTACTTAGATGCTCAATTGGTTGTGTCCCAGTTAAATGGGGTTTATCGCGTTTATGATCCTACTCTACACCAACGATTCCTTAGAGTACACCTCTTAGAATGATCCTTTGATTACATTACATATATCCATTTTCCTAGGAGATTAAATCAAATGACAGATACTCTAGCTAATCAAGTATTAGATTGGCATATTGCACACACATACACATGTACATACATTTGTAAAAATGTGATCCATAAGACATAAAATATGTAAATACATACATACATACATACAGACATACATACATACATACATATATATATCAAAAGTGTCAGAGTACATCAGTCAGCGTGAACGCCTCAAAAATACATATCTAGTAGACATCACGGGGCTTATGCCCTAAAAAATATACAAAAAGAGTTCCCTTGACACATAAGTCATCCAACCTAGCTAAGCACGGGGCTTGTTGGCCCTGCCATAGTGAACAACAGTGTTTTCCAAACGCTAAAAGAGTTGGACCCAGGTCCATGGCACCCCAACTATGTGAGGCTGCATCGATGGCGGGAGATCCTCGATCTCGGCCATGGGAACTACACGAGTGAGCGCGGTGAGGTTCCGCTCCACTCGTCTCAAAAATCTCTCAGCCTCTCTAGCTGGAGGTCCCCCTACTATTGTTGCTTGTCCAACGACTGTGGATGGTACTGCTTCTAGTTGAGGACATCACTTGGTCCTCGAGAAGTCTGCTAAATGCACTGGTCCCACATCTGTACATAACAGACACATAGTTTTCAGATACTCTAATTCACATAAAAATGATATATATTAAAAAGAAACTAAAAATTAAATAAATTTAAAAAACAAATATACCTATCTCTCCTCGCTCTTCTCTAGGAGGTATGGGCATGTCTGGATCCCTGGAAAATTTGATTCTAGCATAGAGGTAGTCCTCTATTACTTGAATCTTCCATGCCCACCAGTCAAAAAATGCATCATTGAAGGCCTCTATGGTCCTTCCTCCCCCTTGTCACGGCAGAAATGCTGCCTCTACACACTGCTGGGAAGGAGGCAACATGCCCCCGCACTGTCTCTCATGGACTAAGTATGGGTACCCTCTTAAATATGAATGAACATAAAATGGTGCTGAACCTAAATTTTTTGTTACTACGCCCTCGACACTCTGTGAGCTATCTCTTCATGCATTCAAGCATGGTCATGCTCCAGTCGAATAATCATGCGTTTAGGAACTACATTGCATAATACATGTGCAGCTGAGAGGCCTGATGTAAGGCCGTGGATCCAGTGATACACCCAATGAGAAAAACTATCACCTTCAGTGATAGGTTGGTGATCTTGTGAATCAACACCTGAGACCCTACTTTCTCAGTATTGGCCTCACAATGCATTCAGATCAGTTCAACGTTGCTATAAGGACCCAGGGGAAATGCACGCAAGTTGATTGGTTCTCCTCTCCTCGAGAGGCCATTCAAGAAGTAAATTTCCTCAGTTGCTAGAGTCAACGAATGCCCCTCGAGCATAAATGCCTTTGCGCCAGGGTGCCAATAATATAACAAGGCATTCAGCAGCCTAGGTTGTGCCCTCATGAATGGAAACCAGAAGAACTTCTATAACCCACATTGTTTTAATGTGCGGCGATAGCAACAGGGTCCTCATCAACCAATATATCAATGTCCTCATTCTCTCTCTCTCTCTAGTGGACATACATACTGTCACGTGACAAGTTCATGGGGAGGAGTTAGCTCTTGCTTTTTTATTTTTCTATGTTATTGAGGGTGTACATGGGCTGTCCTGGACATAGTCATGTATGCATGCAGGAAGATTGTTTTCTTCCTTTGGGAATACACAGGCTTTGCTTAGACAGCCCGTGTACACGTAGGGTTGCCCTTTTTTAGGAGCCCCCCCCCAAAAAAAACTAAAATAAATACATAAAAAAAGTATGGAAATGAAAGAGGGGTTGGTTTGTACTTAATTGGTCTGAGCAGAAGTTCATTTCATCCTTTGAAGCTCTTGGAAGCAACTCTTTTAGAAAAGGGGTATTTTTCTCTCTTTGGTTAATTCTCAATTTGCAATGGTGAAAATGAGCTGTCAGCTTCTACTTATAGACTTTTTTGGCCCTTTTTGCCACTTTTTGAACCCTTTTGTTATTTTTTCTGGCTTGAAAATCATTTAACGTGGTTCTTGAGTTTCTCATTGGATGTTACAATGCACTTCACTTTTGGTTTGGAAAATGTTTTGGGAGATGGGACACTTTTAAAGGTCCTTTGGTAAAAGACATTTTTCTAGCTTTTTGCATATAAGATAGGATTCCACCTCCACTTTCTACATCTCATTGTCTTTTCTTCTTTTCCATAGGATCGATTCCACCAAACTGCGACACAGAACCGTCTTTGTTGCTTTAGAAGTGTCGTAATTTAGTGGTAGAGCCTACCTCTACATGGATTCCCTAGTTAGATCTATTTTGCATTTTGGTGTCCATGCCGTCGTTAATGACTTTAGGCTCTGGATTCCTTGTTAGTCTTGTCCTGATTATGAGATTGATCCTCATATGTCTAATGTTTTATTACTCTTGGCCTCACCCTCGGGACTCCCAAAAAATGAGTCTTCTTTAAGCCCTTTTTAGACTCTCTAAACATGAAAATATTGTCGAGCGATCTTGTTGTCCTTCACGCTCACCAAATTAAAACTCTAAGGCACATTTGTTCGAAGTTATTTTACCCATTTTTTGGTCTGGATGGTCAATTGTATAGACAAAGGTATACTCTAAGAACTTTGGTTCGCTAGAAGAGTATTCTCAGGTATAATTTTAACCCTTTTTCGAGCCTGAGGGACTAAATTTACAAAAAAGGAACCCCCACAGAGTTCATAGTTAAGCTCTTTTTAGACTCCCTAAAATTGAAAAGATCGTCGAGTGACCTTGTTCCTTCACACTCGTTAAACTAGTCCAGAAAAACATCCTCTACGGAGTCCATAGTTAAGCTCTTTTCAGACTCCTCAAAATTGAAAAGATTGTCGAGTTACCTTGTTCTTTCACACTCGTTAAAATGGTCCAAAAAAACATCTACTGGCATGTTTTACCCCTTTTTCCGACATGTAGATTAAGGAGGAAAAAGGTACACCTCGAGAGATTCATCTCACCGAGAGATTTCTCGTAAGTAGATTTTATACTTTTTCCGGCTAAGGAGACTAAATCTAGAAAAAGGCTGTGAGTCCATAGTTAAGCTCTTTTTCAGACTCCTTAAAATTGAAAAGATTGTCGAGTGATCTTTTCTCTGTCACACTCGTTAAAATGGTTCTGAATAGACGTCTTTTCGGTGCAAGTTTACCCCTTTTTCAAACCGACTAGACTACCTTCAAAAAAGGTACCCCAATGGAGTCTTCTTTTACGCTTTTTCAGACTCTCTAAAAATGCAAAACCACCGAGCTTACCTTCTCTGGGCTCATTAAAATCACATTGAAGGGGGTTTTCATTGTGTCTTATTAATCACATTTTCATCTCTGTATCTTTGGCCTAATGTCGGCTCCATGTTTCTCTCAACTAAACCTTTGAAGCATGCTTTATACGCAAGCCTTGTAGCAGTTTGCCTTTGTGTCTTGACACCTTGACCCATGGAGGAATTTTCCCAAGTGTCCTTTTCCTGCACATGTCTCCTTTCTCTGAGCATTAGTGTGTTCCTTGCACTTGGAAATAGTATGCTTGCGACACATGTTCCTCTTTTGTAATGTAGCATTCTTTTATTCTTTTTCAAGCTCTTCAAAAATATTGAAAAAGACAAAACAAATCAAATATACCCCAAAAAGAGGATGGGAAATAGTATTTTATTTTCTGGTAGCACAATGAGTCTCCCTTGGACAAAGCACATCCTTCCATTTGATTGTCAAGATTTTGGATCTAACATGAACTTAGGAAGTTTTTCTCGCTACATAGAGTTGTGTCCTCCTCCATTTGGTTATTCTTCCAAACACATGGAGAGTTTGTGTTGCCTCCTGCATCGTAGACTTATATCAATGTCATGTTTCCTAAGCCTGATCATCTATTGTGCTATTTTCCAAGGGAAGTTTTACCCAACATGAGTTGTCCTTTCTATAGTTTGTTTCTTGACCTCATGCCCGACCATCCCAAAAGTCCAATCAAATCTTTGATCGAAATCAATGAAGTTCTCTGCCTGATCATCAATATCCTCTTGTCTATTCTTGACGAGTCATCAAAGACCTCTAGGTAGTGAAGTCATACACTCACATTGTACTCCTACCTTATTTTTGAAGATTTTGAATTTGTTTCTCGAGCTCTGAAGACCTCATCTCTAGCCATCAAGCGTTATTGGATTCTTGAAGATGGATACTATACATGTATATCTTTGATTTTGAGATGTAGATCCATTGTGTATTGCTCATAGATACACTTTATATAGTTATATGACATGGATCTGTAGTGTATTTGATTGGAACCCATTAATTATTTCATCCCGAGAATGGGTATGCCCGCTTCAGAGAAACAATTGTTATTTTGTAGATGACACCTCCTGAACTCTAGTCCCAGGCTCACTCGCTTCGTATGTTGGTGAATATTTATAATGTATTTCATCCATCAGATTCTCTTCTGACCTCACACATTAGGGGGAATCTATTATAACCCTAAATTTCTCCATACATGCATACCTGGCATCAGACCCTCTTACTTGCTATTGTTTCCAAGCCATCACTGAGTTGCTCTTATTAAAAACACTATTTTTGAAGATGTATGCACCCTACACCATTACTACCCGTGTATGTATGATTTTTGCACCACTACAACCCATGTATGTATGCTAGATGCACCACTATAGCTCGCGTATACTCGCAAAATTTGAAAAAATTAAAAAGTTGCAAGGAATTCGTTGAGATTACGGGCTATTGGGTAGTTTCCCAACTGTCCCACCGCCTATAGCCCGTCACCCAACCGAATAACAATCACTTTGTCATATAAAATGAGGTTTTTGGGTCTCATTCCAAAGTTAAGCATAAGAACAGTGAAACTCTGTCCGTTTCACATCCCCTCCTTGCCCTAAGAAATTGTAGCCACCTTGTGAGATTTGCATCAGAATTTCCTATTTTTTCTTTTTTCCTCCATCATAAGCCCCTATTCCATTCCCTAGAATAAGTTTGAGAGGAGAAATATACATGGAAGCACAGTTGGAGCTTGGTGAAGAGGATCATGAACTAGGTTCATGGAGTAGTTGTCAACCTTGTTGTAAGTAAACATTGTGATATCAATAAAAGGAATACTTTTTCTGTCTCGAAATATGATGTTGCAAATCTTTGTATTTGATTTATTCTTTATTATAACATCTAACCCATGATTTATATATGAGATGCATGTTTTTAGTTTCTTGTTTATCTGTTTGTGAATGCAAGCCAGCCTTGGGAGGAGGCTTGTAGTCAGCGGAGCTATTGAACGTGAGAGGATCGACACCGGACGCGTAGTGTAACGCCCCTAAACTGATAAATGATTAAAGATTATTAAGCAAGATTTAATTAAGAAAGAATTACAGTTAATAAAATAACATTTATTGCATACTGCATTCAATGATATGATAAACCAATTTAAAAGACATTCAGTAAGAATGGAGATAACAATAGAGTTACGTATGCACAAGGTTGCGTATGCAGGGTGCGGGAGCCCATAAATCCCGAGGCAATAAAATTTATTGGAGGACGCAGGTCGGAGGACACGTGGAGGGGTTTGGTGGTAGATTTGTCGGAGGATGCGTGGAGGGGTTTGGTGGTAGATTTATTGCGTGAGGCGGCAGGGATGAATAAGGGACGGGAACAGGGGGACGTGCACACCATTTGGCGGGGATGGATGTCGCTGGGTCAGTGGAGTCAGACCATCAGATGGCTCTGGCGAGATTCGCTGCATCGCGGATATTTGGTCGTGAACTATTGTGCCGGATGAGCAAAGGCCTCTAGACTGTGGTTTTTATGCATGAACTATTGTATTCTCACAGGAGAAGAGAGTTCCCTCAGACCACGACATCTAATGCGGGAGTGTTAAAATTTCTTCAGACACTATACATCGGAGCTCCGTATTTGTGGACTGTTGGCTTGCTTTAAGCAAGGAACAGAGTGTTCTCGAACCGGTGGCTTGATCTAGGAGGCATCGAAGTTGCTGGAAGGTTTTGGTTATGAGGCCGTGGATATCCTAGATATCCCTGAGCTAGTAGTTTTCCTCTAGTTGGCGTGGAGGACGTTATTTTGGGGCGAAGCACTGTTTGTTTGTATGTGGATTGATCCGTACCGTTAGATGAGGCGCTAGCGCCAGAATTAGCATCGCGACGTATTTTCGTTACTGCATTTATTTCATTTCTTACCGAAAGACACTCGCGGATAAATCTAAATTTCACCGAAATTACCGTTGAGAAAAAATAAATATATGTCAGGAAATAAAGTTATCTCCGTTTAGAAAATGAATTGTTTATGAGATTAAATTAATGATTAGAATGATATGGGCATCACATATGGTATCAAAGCCGCCTTGTTCGAATCTGGGCCTAAGGGTCAAAACCCCGAGTGTTAACTCCAACCACACTTAAACTGTAGTTATACATCGCTCGACTAAATGTGACTAATACATGATACAAGATGGTATCCAAGCTATCGAAAGCATGGAAAAGATAAGTCATAACTTAATTTTATTGAGCAATGTTGTTAATGAAGTTTTCGCTTAATAGACAATTGGAACCAATAAAAATGTCAAGGGAAATTTAGCATACTTGTATCCCACAGGAACAGTGTAAACTAGTTACCTGTGTTAGCCTCGATGATTGTAATAATGTAAAAACTTCAAAGAACTATAGACCCATAAAAATTTCAACCATGCCAAGAGAAATTTGTACACCACGCGGAGAGTTTCATGCAATTGATCATTATCCCAAAGGGAACCGTCTATTACATGGGAGAACAGATTCGCCGGCCGATCTTTGGGCAAAAATCCCCGGCCACCGTTAGATTCAGAAAAGTAGCCCGGTTTAATCCCTGTTACGCAATGTGAGGATCTATCGGGAAAAACTGAAGTCAATTCCGGAGTTTTGGAAGTCGAGAATCGAGACCTTGTCGCCTCGAAATCCTTCAAGAACGGATCCCGCGCTGATCTCAAGCAGATTACTCCTGTCACGCTTTTGGGAGGCACGGATTTTACCATCGCGATTTCGAGTGTAGAACCCTTGTGTTTGAAATCAGATTCATGATTTTCCCGATAGAATCACAACCGGCCCATCCGGCGGGATAGGGTGGCACCATCGAGAACCATCTGTTTGGCCCCCATCGGAAATCTGGTTTCCGAGACAAGAGATCGAAAGATGTTGAAATCGCTGATGCTTACCATGGATCCGGACTACCATTGCGAGGACACATGGCGCGATCACGCTTTACCTGGCTGCTATGCATCGGGAAAATCGGTGTTTTCGTGGACAAGAAATCGGGAAATATCGGCTGAAAATCCCGACGAGATCCGAGCCATTCACGTTGAGTACGCGTGTCGGAGGATCCCGAAGAATCAGGGTTTGGCATATCGGAGTTTTCGAGGGTAAAGAAATGGTGCACCAGGAAATCGCGACCGCGATTTCCGATGAGATCCAGCCGCTCATCTCGGTGGACGCCATGGTCGAGGATCCCAAGGAGCCTGTTCGTGATAACGGAAAGTTCGAGTCGAAATCATAATATTACCGAAATCGCATTCGCTGCATTTCCATTACGGTCTTGTCGCTCGATTGAGAGGACGCAGGCTCCGCGGATCCGAAGCATCGATTTCGGTGGTTTTTCATACATTGAATTGTTGTGTTGGAAACGCTGATTAATGACGCTACCCTATAGATCTACACGTACTAATCTGGGACCTGATATCAAGGTCCCCGGAGCGTAGAGGTTTCATAATTTTCGCGTAATCGTGAAACGTGATTTCCCAATGAGCCAAGGGACAAGGGGGCCCACAATAGGGTCAAAATAGGAGAGGTGGAAGATTGCATCACAGACGGAAATCGGAACTCGGAGGACTTTATGCATGCTGACGCCGCGAACCGAAATCCCGAGCAGACTAAGACCACGGTCTTTTAAGCGTGGTTATATAAACCAAGGTGTAGCCAGTGTGGGGGCTAGCCCATAGAAATTGAGCCATCGTGAATCAGGAATTGGAGATGTAAGGGGATCGTGACAGCGAAAAAGTCCGAAACCTCAACCCCGATATGTGGTCTATGGGATAAGTCACTTAGGTGCAGAGGTCGTGACGAGCACGTGGAGCCTATGCGTTCCTGAATCCTTGGGTGCTCGTTTGGTCCTTTTATTTTATTTGTAAATTGTTAGAAATATTTTAAAATAGATTAAATTATTTAGCATAAATAATTATATATATATAGGAATGAGTTAGGATAAAGTTAAAATGTAATTGTTAATGTAAATACCTTAATTAACTATGTTATTAAAAGCGTATCCTACCTTTAAAGTTTGATGTTGACCGCTTTGATGCTTAATCCTAACCCAAAACTCAGCCAATTCCCCTAATGGAGTAACATCTGATTACAGACAAGTAAAGAAACTTACACCTAACCCCTCGCTTCTGGGTGCTTCGAGTAGCACCACTCTGAAACGCCCCGAACTCACCCCCCATAACTTTGGGTGATGCGATTGTCATCCTAAATGGCCGTGACCTCAAGGGTCGGTAGGGGACAGCCGCCATGAGCACCATCAACCCTACACCACCACCAATGCCGACACCACCACATTCAGCACCACCATCGCCCTAATCCAGTTTCATACTACACCTCAGTAGAAGCTATTAACCAGACTCTAAAGGGGCACCAACCAACAGGGAATGAAGGGGAACACCCAACATCTGGAACGGGTAATCCGTGAAGCATCGCGAGTTCGTGAGGGGACTTCCACCCGAAGACATCACACGAAAATTGCGTAAAATCAACCGAGTTTGTTCTGGGGTCGCACTGCTGAACGCATAAAGAATGTCAGAAGGTACGACCGTGTGTTTTTCCTTAAGGGACTATGCATCCAATTCAAAGGCAAAGATTTCAATTTTCCATTTAAGAGATGCGACTTTGAACCGGTGTGGGGAAACTATAGAAAGACAATCGCATTCCTTTACCCCGTATTAACGGCATCTGGGAACTTCTTCAGGAAAGACCCGGCGAAAGCATCTACCAAAGATACCATGAGGAACAATGCGCAGGGCATTTACGCCTTTAATACAAGGGGAACGTGTAACCGGCATGGAAGAATACTCTAGATCGTGTCGAATAACCGGTTAAATACGCCAGATTTGGACAATCGACCAAATCCATACGCCAAGTAGAGCTTTTATGATTGAACCCCAAGATAAGAGCTATGGCTAATGTGGAAACCGTCCTCTATGGAGGAGGTGGTAGAGAGTGCACGTTACACGGAAGAACACATAAACCTAATAGTCCAAGATCGACATTTCCGCATCACCCTGTATTCATAGGAAAGACTCCGAGGACATTTTCTAGAGGAGGCCTGCCACCACCTTATAGTAACGATCGTTAAGACGGGCAAGAAGGCCTAGCGGGTTTCAATGGCGTTTTATGCAAAAGATCTCGTTCATCGCCAATCTGCAAGTGCATGTGTCCATCAATTATCCTGGGAGCAACTATAGGGGCGGGGGTTCTAGTGGAAGGAACTCATTTCAAGGAAAAAACACGTAGCAATACACCGATTCCACCTGGTGTCACACTGGTAATGGGGTCCCCAGCACCCCGCGACTTCCCGTGAAGTTTCAATCGCACTGCATATTACGAAGGAAAGGCACCGGATGGGGGGGAAAGCAAGTACCTACCACATTTACGCAAAGCAGCTGATAAACCGCCAGTCAACATCAATCCACCGTAGTGCAGTCATCAGGTAAGCTTAATTATGTTACTATTAAGATTTTGTTTGATTCTCGTGCTAATGTGATAGTTCCATTTCACCATCTTCATTAGAAAAAGAGTGGGTTGGCAAAACCATGTTAACGATGACTTAAGCAAGTCGAGATGGCTTCAAGAAAAAGTTGCAGGGATCCAGTGTCGATAATTGTATTAGTAGACCTAGGAGTGTGCACTACCAAGTTGAAGGTATATGTCACCGCCCCTTGGGGCATATGAATTAATCATTGAATGGATTGGTTAGAAACCCATCAAGCTTTGATAGATTGTTTCAAGCAGCATGGGTGCGATGTGTCAATGATAAAGGAAAACCGATAGACATTCAGGGTGTACAGAGAAAAAGTGTCACTACGCTTTATATAACTATGAAGGTCAAGCGATGCTTGACGACAAGGGTGTCGACTTTATGTAGTGGAAGTGCTGGAAAGAAAGGAAGGGACCCCTCATTGATCACACTCCAAGATTGTCGACTCTCAGGATGTTTTTCCATACGAATTACCGGGATTACCTCCCGAGAGGGAGCTTGATTTCACTAATATTGAGATGAAACCCGTGTAACCAATATCTGGGGACTCCGTGATCGCGATGACGCTGCTTAACTCCGGTAGAATTGCAAATGCAAATGGAAGGAGTTACTTTAGAATTAGAAGCAGGAAGGCCCAAAGTGTCTCACCTCGGGGCACACCGGTAATTTTGTAAGGAAGAAGGATGGATCCCCACGATCGCGGTATAGACTACGTGGACTTGAACCGCGAAAGAATAGGGTACCCAATGCCACTTAATAGATGACCCTTCGATCGATGAAAGGAACAACTATTCTCAAGATCGACGGTAACTGGTATCATCGGGCTAAGTTGATTATGAAGGTGATATCCCAAACTCCGCCTTCAACTCTGTTTGGACATTACGATTTTTTTTTGTGGTACCTTTCGGATTGACTGATGCGCTAGAAGTGTTCATGAGTCTCATGAACTACGTATTCGAAGTACTTAGATCGATTTGGTACAAGTTTTCTAGATAAAATTTCATCTATTCCGGTGAAATGAAAGAGAACACGAGGAACATCTACGAGTAGTGTTCTCCTGCCCCGAGTAAGAACACCAGGCTGGAAAGTCGTCGGCATTCCTTCTTCCTAAAAGAGATCCACTATTTAGGCCATTATTTCAGGCCAAGGAATCTCTGTGACCCATAAAAGGTAAAGGCCATTTTGGAATGGATAGTGCCGAAAAATGCACACACGAAAGGGTGAGGAGCTTCATGGGGATAACAGGTTATTAATGGATATTTGAAGGTTTCTCTAAGATAGAAAAACTCATCACCACCTTGCAATGCAAGGGGTCAGGTATGAATGAACAGTAGAACGTGATAGCCGCGATTCATTGAGCTTAAGAGGTTACTAACTAGGTACAAATTTCCACGAAAGCGCCGATATGGAAAAGGACTTCATGGTCCGCACGGATGCCTCGAGACAAGTATTAGGGTCATGTTGATGCAGATGGAGGAGGATAGCCTGCGCATCAAGAAAGCTTAAGAAGCACGAGGAGTTATACACAAATCATGATTTAGAGCTGGCAGCTGTAATGCTAGTTTTGAAAATTTGGAGGCACTATCTGTGGGGTGAAATTTTGAACTCAAAACGTAATTTCATCGAGCTAAAAACACCTCTTCACTCAAAGAGATATGAATGCCGGGCAAAGGCTTAATTTCCGAGTGAGTTTAAGGAGTTTAATACGCATTTTGGTATTTCTTATATAAAGGGAAAGGAGAATGTGGTCAGCGGATGCCTCGAGTAGGAGACCACATGTGATTCTCTTCGTAACCTTTTGAAGGTCACTGAGGGAATAGGTGTTACAACCACTGGAGACAAATTGGTATTTAAAGGTTATTTCAGACCTCCAGAGTGGGAGGAAGATAGATCCAAAGTACGAAGGATATAACCTAGAAACAGATCTGGACAAGTTGAGATATCAAGGAAGGATGTACATCCCGAGAATGGGGATATTCGAAACATCATACCGAAGGAAGCCCATAAATCACTTTATTGTGCACATCCGGTGTGAATAAGATGTACGCAGAAATAAAGAAACTCTTCTTTGCGTGCATGAAACGCGATAACCATTTCATCGCTAAGTGACTAGAGTGTCAACAAGTGAATGGAGATCACTATCACCCGCCAGGCCTCCTACAACCACATGATAACCCTATGTCCAAGTGGGAAGTTATCTCAATGGATTTTATCAGGGTTGCCACTCACATCTCATAGACACAATGCCATTCTTGATAGTGGATAAGTTAACAAAGAGTTCTCATTTCATTCCAATTAGAGACACATACGATGTCACCGATGTGGCACATGTGTTTATGAGCCAGGTTATCCGCTTGCATGGGATACCTAAGAAGATTATTTGAGATAGGGACTCTAGATTCACTCTAGATTTTGGACAAGATTACAGTCAACATTGGGGACTCAACTGAACTTAAACACAACTTATCACCCCGGAATAGGGATGGGCAACCGAAGAGTAAATCAAGTCATGGAAGACATGCTTAGGATGCACGTAATGGATAATCAAACCCAAGGGGAGAAGTACCTTATCTTTAGTGGAGTTTGCCCACAATAATAGTCATCATAGTTCCATCTAATGCCTCCATACTAAGCTCTGTATGGAAGGCCGCAGAACACCTCACAGTTGATAGGCTAGAAGACCGAAAGTAACAAGCAATGTAACCGGGATTTAGGAAATGGAAGAACGTGATTTAGATCGTGCGTGAGACTAAAGGAAGCATCACGACGCATTTAAAAGTTATGTCGATGCACACAGAACCTAATCAAATTATGAGGTGGGGGACCAAGTTTTTTATTCGTATCAAGCCAAATAAGAGCACTATACTCTGTCGAAGGGGACAAGTTGTCACCACGGTTTATAGGGCCATTTAGGGTCCAAGAGAAAATTGGAACCGCTGCCTATCGTCTCCTGCATCGCCACCCACTTCTGCACTAAAACCTCATAATGTATTTCATGTATCTCATGGCGTCATTATGTAGCCGATGAATCACATAAACTAAATTGGAAGAATTGCGTGGACGGACGCGGGTAACCCTCACTACGAATCCATTACGATATTGGACCGTAGAGTCCGCCAGCCATAAACCGCTTGGTAGACCAAGTTATACATCCGGCACAAGTATAGTCCAGGATATGCTACTTTGGAGGATGCCGAGACACTACGGTGAGATTATCACTCACTATTTTGACCAATTTGAGAACAAGTTCTCTAAGATGGGGTGTAGGTAACACCACTTTTGACGGAGATCTACCGATTACCCGAGGCCTATATACTTCATTTCCTAGTCACAAAGGAAAACCATTAAGTGGTATACTTAAACTTTAAACTTATGAACAATAATAAATGTTTAAATGTTATTAATGATGATGCATGTAATGTGATCTACCATGTGAATGGAAATTTTATGAATGATTAATGCTATTGATGATGATGTATATGATGCGATATGTTGAGAAAAGAGAAATTGTTGAATGTTTAAATACCATTAGAATGATGTTGATGTAACATGTACCCATTTTGGTAAATGATAATCTTGTGAATGAGTAAAGAGTATGAAATATGGGATATTGTGAAATCTAATTCATATTGGAAAACTTTTATGTTAATATATTGGTACGGGATCTAAATTGAAATGACTAAAGTATGCAATTATATGATAATAATGCATAGAAATATAAGGAGTTTGTGTTGCGCATCAATTCATGCTGCGGGCTATGAAGATATTGATCATCGAGAACACTAGAGATGACTATAGTTGATTTGATATGATATGTGGACTAGTGCATGATTATGCTATGATTTTGCTACCAACACCTACCAAAACCGATTAAACGATGACAAAACTTTCAAAGAACACTGGCATCCCCTGTGTGTTCCATTGTAGGGTGCTGACCCCGGTCTCCGTTAGGAGGGGTGGAGGCTTCTTCCCACCGGTAATCCCTCCATTATAGGGTGTTGACCCTAGCACGCTTAGAGGTGGAGGTGTTTCCACCATGTATCCTCCTCCTCAACCCGGAAGTCCGAGGATTCGCAGATGCAATAATTCCCCAAGATGTGTGATGAGGACCTGCCACAATCGCTAGGGAATCTTGGTCGAGATAGTGACACTTCCACTTAATGGTTCTATTTGGAGTTAGGCAACATGGGCTTGGATGACCCTCCAAGATAGTCTAGCATAGGATGGATAGGATGGGAGACGTAAGTAGGTTAGGAAGGAAGGATGAGTAGATAGTTGAGACATAAGGGGATCTGGGTCCTGGTGGAATTTGATGGAAGAAAAATGTATATGTATAAATATTCTTTATGAAATCAAAACACAGCTACTTAAAACAAATTACTGAACCAGACAATTGTAATAAAAGGATTTCTCACACGAAAAATGATTGTTGTCTTTTATAAAAGACTAGCCTCGCTTAATCGATTGAGTGCTTGCATACATTATTAAAGAATGACTGCTTGATTATTAGTACATGCATGAGACTTGGTATGTACTAGCTACACATGCACTGCATGTACACTAGTATGTATGAACCGCTGACTTACTTAATCGATAATATCGGGCCTCCTTGTCGCGGAATGTAATGAACCATGCTCTTTCCGGTACCATATGATACCCCAACTTCTGGATGAAGTTTCTTGAAGGGTAGGTGTATGTAATCTACTCTAAACTCATAAATGATTAAAGATTATTAAGCAAGATTTAATTAAGAAAGAATTACAAGTAATAAAATAACATTGATTGCGCATCACATTCAATGATCCGACAAACCAATTTAAAACATTTAAAGTAAGAATGGATAACAACAGAAAGACGCATGCACAAGGTTGCATATGCAGTGGTATGAGCCCATAAATCCGCAGGCAATAAAATTTATTGAGGACGCAGGCCTGAGACGCTATGGGGGTTGGTGGTAGAGTTACCGCGGATGCTGTGGAGGAATAAGGGACGGGAAGAAGGGGATGTGCAGGCCATTCAACGGGGATGGACGCTTTGGTCGCGGAGCTCGACCACTATTTGCCTGGCGTAGAGATTCCCCGCTGGGCATCGCGGATATTTGGTCGCGAACTAATAGCCGATGAGCGAGGGCCTCTAGACCTTCCGTGGTTTTCATGATGAACTCCGCTAGACTGCTAGAGCAGAGTTCCGCACTTCACCGACTAATGCGAGTAGCAATTTTCGGCATTAATTCACCGTATCGGCCGTGAGCCCGGTGGTATTTGTGGATCGCTGGTTTTGCCAGAAGCAAGGAATAGAGTGTTCAACCTGATTTCCGATCTAGGAGGCACCGAAGCTGTTGAAGGTTTTGGGCACGGAGGGCCAGGATATCCGTAGATATCCTGGAGCTAGGTAGTTTTCCTAGTTGGCAGGGAGGACAGTAGTTTTGGGCAGTTAATTGTTTGTTTGTGGCAGGATTGATCTGTGTACCAGCAGGAGCAGAGGCAGCAAGGTAGCAGAAATTAGCATCAGTATCAGGTATTTGTCAAGTTACGCATTTATTTCATTTTTACCAGAAAGTTATTACCCTGTGATAAATCTAAATTACCGAAATTGCTGTTGAGAAAATAAATATATCCTGTGAAATCGTTATCTCCGTTTAGAAAATGAATTGTTTATGAGATTAAATTAATGATTAGAATGATATGGGCATCACACATAGTAAAAAGGTTAAGTTACCTGATCTTTTCATACCCCAATTCGGTCGTAAAATCTAATAAGTCTGGCTGAAATTCATTGTGTAGGCTTCAAAAAGGTAAATAAAAATATGTTAAGCCCATGCATCCAAGGAAGCCCGACTCAAAAAGTGAAATTCTGTGAGCAAGCAAGTCAAGGAACGTAGTTCCAGTTGATTCCAAAAAGCTTATGAAAAGCGTCTTTTCCTAGAGAAAATCCTTGTGTTGAGAGGGTTTGAGAATCCCAGGTTTGAGAACTATCATTTTGCTTTAGTCAACTAGCTATTTGAAGAACTCCACTACCTCTCCTATGAAACTAAAGGTGGGGTGTGCTAAATAAGATAGAAAAGAAGGTAGGGTGCTTTAAAAGATAGACACAAAAGTCGAGGCATGGAATGAATAAAAAATTAAGAGCTATATGGGTTGCCCAAGAAGTTATTCCAGTTGATCCTAAAAATGTATCCAACCTTGTATTTTAGAAAGAAAATATTTGGTTGGACAGGGTTAGAGGCATATGATCTAGATGGGTTCCTGAACTCAGAATTTGATTAGGAAAAATGGTTGATTGAATGTATTCTATTCTTTCCTCCTTCCTTCCATCTTTGATGCATCTGGATGTATTGAATATTATGTAGGGAAGTTCCCACGCACATTTCCCACGCCATGATCCCTCCCTCCCACAACTAAATTTTGGTAGCATCGCACTTCCTGTCTAACAGTAGGCCTCAAAAGTAAATACAAATGTTGTAAGTGCCAACCCAAGGGCTAAGATATATAATAAGTAATTGGGTATGGTTATGTATTTTTCTACTTTTTCCGATTGTCCGATTCAAAGGCTATGACCTGAAAAGCAAGTTTGGTGTAGGGTGGGTCTGGTAGATCTAAAAAAAGGCTTTTCTAAACACATATTTTATAAATAAAAATTTTGTTGGGACGTTTTGATAGGCATATGATTCATGTGGGTTCTTGAACTTGGAATTTGGCTTTATCCAACTCACTCCATGCCTAAAATTTGGTCCCCTGAGTGAGGTGATATGGGTAGAGGTATTCCCCTCCCTCCAATAAGGGTAATTGGTGAAGTTGTTGGATTTAGGAAGCACAAAACCTTGGTTGGGTTGTGCAAATACGGGAAGTAGTGGTAGGGTTATAAAACTAAGGATAATAAGAAGTGTCATATTATATACATAATAAGAAAAAGTGGATTTCCAAAAGAATATAAACAAAGAAGGTATCTCTGCCCGCTCGATCTAACCCGGTTCAACTTTCATGATTGATAAGTAAGATCCCTGAATCCACTAAATGAAATGGCTTGTTGGCACAAAAGTAAGGAAGGTGATCAAGAAGTGCCCATTGCATATGAGACTCAAGGTTCGGTGACAAGGTGAAGGTTGTTCAAAGGTTGTTCGATAGAGGGTTCAAGAAGATACTCCTTCCTATTCAAAGCTTCATTGGGTTGCCTGAGAAGTTGTTTCGATAAAAAACCTCACTCTCGTACCTCAGGAGAGTGCCTCCGGTCCTTATAAAATGTGTGTTTTCCTATATCAGACCCTTGTTTATCCGAGGTCCTTTGTCTTTCATGTATGAATTTGGGGTATATTTGGGGTAGTTAGAAAAGTAGGAGACTTTTATATGGTTAGATCTGCCTACGTGTTGAACCCTAATGTAGTCCATAAGGGGGTTTTCCCGCTATAGCACCCAATATCTCAGGGAACAAACTAAGGGGGATAGATTGTTCCCTTAATCGTACTACCTGACTACCCAGGTACTAGAGAGTATCTTCTCGAGTGTTGTTCTCGATGGAACTATAGCATTCAAGCGGCCGATCGGTTTGTTTATGGAGAGATTTAGGAGATCTAGGCCAATTGATATACATGTGTTGTATGATGCACTACCACTCGAAGGAGTACCAAGAGGGGTTACAAGGGTGGCCAACAATGCACGCTTAACTACCACTTGTAGTTCCTGCATGCATGCTTCCCTGACCATGGATTTATGCATTGAAAGACAGATATCTATAGCTTTAAGATGCCATAATACGTCTCTACCTTGAAAAAAAATTACCCACAATTTTCTTCCAAGGAAAGTGCTCTGATACCACTTTTAAGGTACCCTATCTATAATAATAGCTTAAAAAAAAAATATTGCAGAGAATAATAGTGAAACAACACAATAGATGAGACCGAAACACCAAAATAATACCTTTATTGATAGGAAACAATGTTCAATTACCTCTTATAGGAGGCAACCTCCAACAGAGAAACACTCTATTACAATAATTCTCAAGAAAATACTTCTCATACCCTCAACTCCTATTTATACTAAATTTATCTACCAAAAGAACAATATAGAGGAAGATCTTCTTGAAGTGGAAGCTTCTATTAGGTCTTCTTACATTTGACTTATTCTTCCTTATTACTAGGCGTTATTAATATTGGTCTTTATTACATGAAAAATACATTATTCTACCTACATGATGGGTTAGGGAGGTTAGGTCCCTAACAAAGTTTCAGACAATTACTCTGGCCGGAAAGTCAAGAACCTTGGTAGAAATCGGACAAGCATTATTAAAGAAATTTAGGAAGATGAAATTCAAATCTCAATACATTACAAGAACTAAAGGAAATTAAGAGAGTGAACAACGAAAAAATGTGGGACCACGAACATATATTTGAAGATGTAATGGGTATGTTAAAATTTCATATTCTTGATGAGAAACACCAAGAATGGTTTATATCAGGCCTATTGCCCAACATTTGTTGTTTGTTAACACAAAAAAAGGTCATGTCACAACCAAAATCTTTGGAAATCGCGATGAAGTTGGAAGCATATCCTGTAGGATATGGTGTAGGTATGGCACATGTAAAATCATAGTTGGTTGCACTAAGAATTCAATTATTAGAGATAACGAAGGAGAAGGATAAGCGTGAACATGTTTGGTGTATAACATATAATATAGAAGGCCATATGAAGGAAGAGTCCCCAACATTCACACAATATATGGACACTAGAGAACCAAACCCGTTGGCAGGAAGAGTGGGGTACTACGAGATATGTAAGACATGGGGTCATCATTCGACTACTTGTCCCTTATTGTAGAAATATCAGAGTACCCTAAGAAATTTATTCTGTATTTTTTTCAAATTGGTAGGACATGATGAGAAAGGCTATCACACATTCGACTTGATGAGAGAGCGCAATTTAGATGCATACAAAATTTAGGAGGAAACTGTCACAATAGAAGGAGAAATTACATTGTATAACACTCCAATAGGCTTTAATTAGGGTGGACGTGGAGGTTTCGGAAAGGGTCAAGGACGTAGAGGATTTGATTGAAGAGGTAGAGGACCGATAATATTTTACAACTGAAATAAACTAGGACACTTAGCAAGAGATTTACCAAATCCTTGCATGACATGCACGTATTGCAGAGCCTTGGATCATGTGACATAAGACTGTCCTCAATTGATAACAAAGTGGCAGGCGAGAGGGAATCAAAACCAACATCATAATCATAACCAAAAACTACAGATGATAGCCATATAAGAACATGACAATCATCCAAGAGTAGAAGTTGTTATGTGTGGTGGGATGAGAACCAGACTAGATGCGATAGATAAAGGAAAGGGAGTGGAACAATGAATAAGGAAATAATTTGAGCCCATGCCAACATTCAATCCACAAAAATAAATGGAAACTTATCAACAAGCAAGGAAGAAGATACTAGGACTAGATTGGATAGCTTCAATGTCAATGACACCACCAGTGTATGATATGTTGTTGGTTTATGACCGCACTACTCTAGAAACACCAATCGAGAAGGTAAACACTTTGACATGCTTTCTAAGAAGCTACTTAGAATTGATGCATGATGAGACAACAATGAATACACTGTGTAGGATGATTGATCAGTGTACACATGACAAAGAAGTACCTATGATGCAGAAAGAAGTAAACCAAGTCTCACACAAGAAGAGGAAAATAAGAGAGTTTGTTAGAAAAATAGGATCGCGAAGCAATAAAATAAAAACAAATGCAAAAATAAAACAGAGAAGATACAAAATAAAATAGAGACATAGATATATGTGCTTCAACTAGTGTGGGCTACGTGCACCAGAGAAATTTCCAGGTCCTTCCTTTATTATTATCCAACAAATAAAGGGATACAACCTACATCGCACTCGATGTACCTTCCTCTTCTTTCTCTAATAGACTCCTCTCTTAGAATACAATATTTGCAATGATCCATAGCCACAATACAATTCCCTCATAAAAGAGGGTTTCCTTATAGGGAACAAAACCCTAACATAACTTCTATCATGATATATGTGACCTTATAATAAATGGTTCATATTTACAATGAAATTACAATATACATTTACAAGGCAATTTTTCCTTCGGGGGCCTGCTTTCCCCCGCCCCCCCCAGCCGGGGGGGTCCATTCCCCGAACCCTGCAGGGGGGAAATCCCCCCTCTGTAACTCCCCCGCATGGAAGAGTGTATAGTATTCCAGGGTGTAAAGTATTCATGGGGTATAAACACGACTGAAAACAAAGATCTCTGAATTAGGATCCACAACCAACAATCTTCCACTTGGAAACTGATCTCAACAACTCCATCGCTGAAGTGTCTATTGGACTATGATCCTTATTGGACCTAGAAAATTTTTCATCTTCACCTTAATGCTTGAAGACCAACTGAAACTAAGAAGGAACTCAATTTCTCCTTGGTTCCTCTCTTTATTAAAATGTTTGCAAGATTCTAGATAGTGTGTATCTTTTCCAACTTCAAATATCCATCTTCCAAGATGGATCATATGAAATGGTACCTGATATGTATATGCTTAGTATTCGAAAGGAAGGTTGAGTTCTTTGCAATATGAATAGAATTATCACTGTCACAGTACAAACTACTATTGTCCTGCTTCTTTCCCAATTCCTTCATAAACCTTTGAAAATAAATAATTTATTTACCAGCCTCTGTAGCACCAACATACTCTACTTCTATTATTGAAAGTGAAACAACCTTTTGCATTTTCTAAATCCAACTCACTATTGTTTCACCTATAGTAAAAATTTACCCTATGGTTCTCCTCCTGCTATCTTTGTCACCTTCCATATCTGAATCAAATTATTGATGTAGAACATTGTCTGAACCTCTAAAACATAATGCATGAGTAGCAATACCTCTCAAATACCTAAGAATCCACTTTACTACCTCCCAACTTTCTTTACCTGTATTTTTCATATACCTTCTCACAACTCCCACTGCATGTGCAATATCTGGTCTTGTGCAAACCATCAAATGCATAAAGTTGCCAACTGTTGATGAATAAGGGACCCTGTACATGTATTCTATCTCCTCCTATGTCTTGGAACACATTTCCTTAATTAATTTGAAATGTCTGGCCAAAGGTGTACTAACTGGTTTTGCATTCTACATTCTAAACCTCTCCAACACCTTCTCTATGTACTCACCCTGAGACAATGCCAATTTGCGATTTTTTTTTTGTCTCTTGTTATTCTCATACCAAGGATTTTCTTCGAAGCACCCAAATCCTTCTTCACAAATGAATTAGCTAATTTCTTCTTGAGGACATTTATATCTTGCATATTAGACCTTGCAACAAGCATGCCATCTACATACAATAGAAAGATAATATAGCTTCCCTTTTCTATCTTTTTAAAATAAACACAGTGATTAGAATGACATCTACTATAACCTTGTTCTGTCATAAACTTGTCAAACTTGAAATACCACTACCTTGGAGATTTCTTTATGCCATACAAGCTCTTCTTCAACCTGCATACCAAATTCTCCTTCCCTTTGACCTCATACCCTTGTGGTTGCTGCATATAAATCTCTTCCTCCAAATCCCCATGGAGAAAAGTTGATTTTACATCTAACTGTTCAATATGCAAATCTTCTACTGCCACAAGACTTAAAATAGTCCTAATTGAATTCATTTTAACAACAAGAGAAAATATTTCATTAGAATCTATACCTTTCTTTTGTGCAAACCCATTTACAATAAGTCTATCCTTGTACCGTTTTTTTCCTCCATCTTCTTCCTTCAACTTGTAAACCCATTTATTCTACAATTCTTTTTTTACTATAGGAAATTGAACCAAATACCAAGTCTAGTTATTTACCAGGGAATCCATTTCCTCTTTCATGCCTTGGTCCCACTTCTTTTTAGTGTCTACTTGCATTGCCTCTTCATAACATTTTGGTTCCCCTGAATCAGTCAACAATAAATAATAAATGAAGGAGAGTATCATTTAGGGAGTCTACTTAACCTGGTATATCTTCTAACAACACTTGCAAGAGTTTGAGGTACATGCTGCTCCTGTTGTTGTACATTTTGATTTTCTGGTACCTTTGGAATTTCTTTTTCAGTGATCTCATCAAGAACTGTCTATTCTGTTTTTTCTTTTTCTTGTATATTTCCCTGCAAATGACCTTCTCATTGAATATGACATCTCTACTTGTAATGATTTTATGATTTTCATAATCCCATAAGCGATAACCAAAATCATTGACACTATATCCAATAAAGGTACACTTCTTGGATTTTTCCTCAAGATTTGTTCTATTTTATTTATCAATATGGACAAATGATTCACAACAGAAAGTCTTCAAAAAATAATAGTTTACTTTTTTACCTGCCCATGCCTCCTCTGGAATTCTACCATCCAAGGATCTTGAAGGTCCTTTGTATATTAAATAAAAAACAATATCTACAACATCTGCCAAGAACTGTAAGGGGAAACTAGTATGCAATCTCATACTCCCTGCATGCTCCATGATTGTCATGTTCATCCTTTCTGACACACCATTTTCTTGTGGTGTTCCTGGAACTATCTTCTCTCTACAAATCCCATGGTATAAACATTAATCATCAAAATCCTTGTTGAGATATTCACCTCCATTTTCTGATCTGAGACACTTCAACCTTTTTCCTATCTCATTCTCAACCAAATCTTTCCATTCCTTAAAAGTATAAAAAACATCATATTTTTGTCGAATGCAATAAACCCAAGTTTTTCTAGTTGCATCATCAATAAAAGTAACATGATAACGAGAGCCACCAAGAGATGATACCTGAGTTGGTCCCTATACATTTGTATGCACAAGCTCTAACCTTTCACTCTTATTTTCTTTTCTGACACTGAGAAATCTGAGTCTCTTATGTTTTCCATAAACACAATGCTCATAAAAATCCAAATCAATTTGTTTAATATCCATAAAAAAAATTCTTTTGTGAAGTATCTGCATCCCCTTGTCACTCGTGTGTCCAAGATTATGATGCCACGGTGATGTATCCACTTCTGTAGAAGATAAAGAGATAGAAAAGTCAGTATTACTACTACATAAATACCATGTACCTACCTTCTCTGCTTTTCCTATCACCAGTGATCCTTTGGTGACCTTCCACAATTTATCTATAAATATGAATATACAACCTTCACTTTCCCACTACCCTGTTGAAATCATATTTTTCCCTAGATATGGAACATGTATTACCTCTTTCAATAACCATTGGTTTCCATTCCATTTCTTTATTTTTACCTTTCCCATTCCAACAATTTTGCATGGTGCATCATCACCCAAATGAACTTGTCCAAAATCACCTTGAACATAATCTATAAAATGTTTCCTATGGGATGTGACATGAAATGAAGCCCCTGAATCTACTGCCTATGACTCGGGAATATTTTCTACAGAAATAATCAAATCATATTGTAACACATCACCTGTTACATTTACTTCTTGATTTTTCTCCTACTGTCCATCTCTTTGTTTCTTTAGAGCTCTGCTTTCTTTCTTCAGATGTCCTTACTTCCCACAATTCCAACACTATATCTTTCCTAATCTAGATTTGGGTATTCCCTTCCTAGAATTACCGCGGTTCTCTGAGCCCTTTCCTCTATCCTTTTGTCTTCCCCTATTCTCCATGTTTAACACATTACCTGATGTCTCACCTGTGCTTTTCCATCGAATTTCCTCACTAAGGATAACACCAACAACATCATCAAATTTTAAATTGTTTGAGCTAGAGACAGAGTTACTTACAACCATGACCAATCCATTCCATATTTCTTGCAATGAGAACAATATTATAAGAGCCCCGACCTCATCATAAAAGTCCACTTTTATAGAACCTAGCTGATTAGTAACCATATTAAATTCATTTAAATGATCTACAACAGACCCACCTTCTGACATATTCATATTAAATAATCTCTTCATTAGAAATACCTTATTGGACACTAAGGTTTTTTCATACAGTTTAGCTAATGCATCCATCCTCTCCTTCATTGTCTTTTCTTTCGAAATATTAAAATCCACTGATGCTGCCAGGCTCAATCGTATTGTTCCTAGTGCCTTTCTTTCAAGAACCTCCCATTCTTCACCCTTGATGGTCGTCATATTCTTTTCTATTCCACCCAATGGTAGGAATAGATTCTTCTAATATAAATAATCTTCCATCTATATCTTCCATAATTGGTAGTTTTTTCCATTAAATTTCTCTACCCTAAACTTTCCATCTTTCGCCATTTCTCGCACTCGAACCAGGAACCCTATTTTTCTGTGAGTTACCTTTCGCTTTGATACCAGTTGCTACAAAAATAGGATCATGGAGCAATAAAATAAAAACAAATGTGGAAAAAAACCAAAGAAGATACACAATACAATAGAGACACAGATATACGTGGTTCACCCAGTGTGAGCTATGTCCACCAGAGAAATTGCCAGGTCCTTCCTTTGTTATTATCCAACAAATGAAGGGATACAACCTACAACACACCGGTTGTACCTTCCTCTTATTTATATCATAGTATCCTCTCTCAGAACACAATATTCACAATGATCCATATCCACAATCCAATTCCCTCATAAAAGAGGGTTTCCTTCTAGGGAAAAAAACCCTAACATAACTTAGATCGTCAGATCTACAACCTTATAATGAATGGTCCAGATTTACAATGAAATTACAATATACATTTACAAGGAAATTTTTCCTTAGGGGGATTCGCCCCCGAACCCCCATTGGGGGCCCACTTTCCCCCATACCCCACAGGGGGGAAAGCCCCCCTGTAACTCCCCCGCATGGTGGAGTGTACAGTCTTCCAGGGTGTAAAGTCTTCATGGAATATAAACACGGCTGAAAACAAAGACCTCTGAATCAAGAAGATAATTAGGATCCACAACCAACATGGTTCATATTAAATGTGTAGATAGGGGAATATGACATGGATAATGTCATATTGGACTTAGGATCAGATGCCAATGTTCTTACAATACAGACATAGGAGATGCTTGGGAAAGCAAAGCTAGTTTAGTTGACTGTTCAGTTGAGGTTGCCTAACCAACATAAGATAATACCAATAGGGAGACTGGTAGGAGTACATGTGAACATAGATGGACTGCATAGTGTAGATGACCTTGAAGTCATCGAGATTGTGGATAATGGTCAATTGTACCCAACTTTGTTTGGACTAGATTGAGCCTTCGATAATTAGGCGATCATCAACCTGAAGAAAAGATAAATGATTTTTGAAGGAAGAGGCTTAAAGGTCACTGTTCCATTAGATCCTATGGAGAAAAGAAGATATGTGGAGCCCACAAGAAGGGAAATTGATAACTTATATAACATGACAACATGCATGGGTGACTAAGTCAATCCCAGTACAGATGGTGTGCTTAGTTGAAGAAGCATAAGCTCTTGTCCATAAGACTCATAGGAAGGAATTGAACAATGGCAACACCGGTTGCATGGAATGTTGAACAGAAGGTGTGCGTTCAATACTCATTCATTACGATGGATCCAAACAGAGGTATGAGATGCTCCAAATTTTGAAGGATTAACTGAGGTAAGATATTTTGTCAATGAATTTGAGCTTTAGATACCTAAACAACAAAGATTATTAGCATTAGATGTTTCACTAAGAGAAACCCCAACGAGATGGTGGTAAACCCACAAGGAAGGCATAGAGGATTGGAAACATTGCAAAAGGTTGATGCAGATCAGGTTTGGAATAGAGAATAGTATTCCCAAGAATATAGGAATGAGTGATTCGAAGGACCATGTGACATGATGTATTACAACTTTGAGGCAGGTGTCAAAGCAAGAATGGATGCATAGTGTTGTAACAGATTTTGAATTTTTCTCTACTTAGTGTCTTCATCCTAAATGTCTTTGAGAATCACATCCAGCTTATAAATTAACTAGAGATCTCGACTCCATATTATCTATAACTTACATTAGATTTGTTGGAAGACTTGTAGGGATTTTTGGGAAGAAAGTTTGTGTTTTGAGGCAGAAGAGTATTTATAGTATATCAAAGGATGCCTTGGTAACCCGAGAGCTCATGAGAAACCTACTCGAAGAAGTGAAGCTCCAGGTCCTCAAATGCATGAACAAAATCCTAAAAATAACGACATCCAATACATCACTCCACAACAATCTATTGAAAGATATATTAGAGCTCACTATCAAGTTTTACAAATCTAGGAATTCTTATTATAAACTTCTATACAAACTATATAATGATCGAGATTTTGGATGACAGAAGTGGTAGAATCAGTAAATGTGATATGACAGACTTCATGACATGGTCCTTACGTTTTTTCAGGACTGTACACACTACTTCTCCCCCGCTTGAGAAATCAGGGTCATCTTTCCTCTTGTAAAACATCTGAATGTTAGAGAAATGGTGAAGGAAAGAGATATTGAGATGGTGGGTGGCTAGAAGGCCACGGTCTGTGATATGCACTATGTTATTACTCATATTCAATTTTAGATTTGATTTAGGCTCGGAATGGGATGTATGAACATGGAGTCAACAAAGGAATCTTGAATACTTGCAGCAGAAAGTTCCGAAGATGCTCATAGTTGAGCGTGCTTTAATGGATGACAAAATGTTAATACATGGACACCCTCATGATTCTCGGTTGGATAAAAAATGACTCATTGATCCCAAGCTGTTGTATAGAGTCCAAGGATTGGAGAAGGTGTTCATGGAAACATATCCGAGGGTCAAAGCTGTGGAGTTGGCAGGTTGTGATTGGGTTCATGTTGATGTTATGGATGGGCGTTTTGTGACAAATATTACCATTGGACCTCTGGTGGTTGCTGCATTACGACCCGTGACGGATTTGCCACTGGATGTACATTTGATGATTGTTGAACCGGAACAACGTGTACGAGAATTTATCAAGGCTGGTGCAGACATTGTTAGTGTACACTGTGAGCAAACTTCCACTATCCATTTGCACCGAACAGTAAATCAGATCAAGATTCTTGGAGTGAAAGCTGGAGTAGTTTTGAATCGGGCCACTCCATTAAGTTGTATAGAATATGTGCTTGATGTGGTAGACTTGGTCTTAATCATATCATTCAATCCCAGATTTGGTGGACAGAGCTTTATAGAAAGTCAAGTCAAGAAAATCTCAGACCTACGGAGAATGTGTGCGCAGAAGCATTAAAGATCGTGGATGTCATCGGTTTGGAAGACCACCACTTGCAGACAGTACCTGAAAAATCAATGTCGGCCTTTATATGCATTTTGTATGATGTTGCACCAAACGAGCATTCGAAATCCAAACTAGGGTTTTGAATATTTATTGTTTTTATTGACGTCACTCTCGATCTATTAGCTCAACGCCAGAATAAAGACCTCTACTACGGAATTGCAATTCTCAAAGTTATGCATGCTGTAAAATGTGGACAACACACGCCGCGCACCAATCATGGGATTTTGGGGTTTTGATTATCGTTTTTCATACTATACCTTTTTCTCTGAAACTCCGAAAGCCGACTCAAGGTTCCATTATTTTGCCGATAAGGAACCCCATCATCCAGAGCGTGTTTATTAAAGATTTTCTGATTCACAGAGTTTTAATTTCTTGCTCGACAGATCAATGGTCATTGCTGCACGACGCAGGAAATTCTTCCACTTCCGAGTTGCCTCCAATTTATCTCATGCAGTTGGAAAAAATTAATAGCAGATGACAGAGATTATGAGCGGCAAAAAGGCTCTTGACACCTCGCTGGAAAGTTCTTCCGATTACTTCATTATAGATTGGGCATGGACCCTTCTGAAAGTGGGCAAATCTATGGAAGTGGTAGATGAAAGAATCCGTCATAGCGGAGCAGAGAGAACCATGGTGAAATTCATTACAGTAGGTATTCTGTGTGCGCATGTTATGGTGGCTTTCAGACAGACGATGGTAGAAGATTTGAAGATGTTCGAAGGGGACATTGGGATTCCAGAAATTCCCGATAGGCCTTTGCCTCTGACGCACGAGTCACTTAGATATTGAAACAACGAAACTACTCTCTATTTTTCTACCAGTACTACTCTCTGTCCGATATCTGCTACAGAGGTGCCCGGATAGGTAGGCTAGTTTATAAACTTTCTTAAAGCAAGTTTCAGTCATCTCTGAAATCCTGTGTGTTTAAGGATTAATCCGTAAGTGCGGACACGAACCGATCTCCCTAGATCCACCTGGATCTAGAACAAAACAGGACAGAATACTACTCTTTCCCTAGATCTAGCCTATTGAGTGAACTAAGAGATAAGGATTGTGGACATACC
>SNQJ01S0046272.1:74416-86145 GCA_010110895.2 Picea sitchensis
ATTCTTATTGAAGAGATTGATTTTCCATCATCATGACATCATCACAATGACCAAAATCGTGGATAACACTGTGATTATTGTTTGCACCAATCGATTTCAACGGTAGCCATTGATATCAGCGAAAACGTTATGATTATGTATGTGGACAAGGAGATGACTAGGTGGAATAAGTCATACTTTCAGGAAGAAGGTTCTAATGGCAAACAATGTACATATCAATTTCAACGGTAGCCATTGATATCAGCGAAAACATTACGATTATGTATGAGGACATAGGAGATACACAACATCTACATAATAGGGAGTTGCTGAGACAGAACATCGATTATGGGTTCGCTGGAAAACAGGCCTGGTTATCAATTGCAACACTTTCTCGATTAGGCTTCATCCCTGCTTTCTATTTTACTGCAAAATATGGTAGCGAAGGTGGGATATTGCTCTTGTGTATTTTGCTCGGTGTGTCCAATGGATACCTTACAGTTTGTGTATTCACTATTGCACCGAAGGGATATAAGGGACTTGAACAAAACGCACTGGGAAATCTATTAGTTTTATTTCAACTGCCTGATAGCCACCACTACAATTCATCTATATGGAGGAGGATCTAATGCACTTACGGCTATAAACATTTTTTTTGAAATTAGGATTTGGGTTGTACTTTTAATTTAGTAAAAGACAGTTGAAATTAGTTAACTGTCAGTTATGATATGAGGTGGTTTCAACCTCCTTGAGAGAGGGAATTTATATAGAAATGAATTCATTGTAAAGGGAGAAAAAAAATCCGGGAGACAGCTCTAGGGCAGAGAGCTCCTTTTGGAACGCAGAGTTATTTTGTGAACCCGGAATGGAATTATACAGAGTGACACATTTTTCTTGATATCATGAGATTCATTACGGTCATCTCTTTCACTATGTCCTCCTTTTTGTCATTTAATCTATCTGTTCTTTTATTGACTGAGTTAAAATCTATCTGGAATTCATTTTACATGCTCCTTTCACACAGTTAATAAGAGTTTTGTTTTCAATGGTGACTGGTCAGAATTCACTCCAGATAAGTGCTCTGTATCTAGCCATCAGCCTTTAGTTTTTTCTTCCAAATTCGTAGTGAAAATTCATCCCTGACAGATGCTTTCACTGTGATGGACCTTTCCTTTCCTTTTTCTGCTATTATGTCATGATTATCTATAGTTGAAAGATAGACTTACTTTGCCTCATTTTCTGCAAGTAATGTGATCTCTGTTATGATCTCCTTTCTGTGGTTTTCACTTGACTCCATGCCCAATGGACTATTTTCTGGATCAACCCCCAACCTGATTAAACATCTTTTCTAATAAGAAATCTAGCCTTCTTACTGAAATTATTGAATATTCCTGAGTAAATAGCCCTTGGCTGTTTGAGAACTGTCTATGAGTGTATTAGGTCAGATGTGCACTCAGAATCAATTTTCAGGGTTTGGCTTGCTACAACCCAAGTCAAGTTCTAAACAATAAATAACTTTTTCTTTTTAAAATGTGCTAAGGCTTGGCTCTATTATAGCCTAGAGTCAACTCTTGCGACAACATTTTTTGGCGCCGTTGCTGGGGACGAAGGACGAAGTAAATCTTCCCTGGGATACGACAAATATTCGATATATCTCCTGATGGTGAACATGGGATAGACGTTCAATTGGCTATGATTGTTCACCTGGCGACTCCTTGTTTCGCAGATTCTGCATGTTTTTGTCGGCGACTCCACTGGTCTCAAATGTTGAATTCCTCCACTGCTCAGATCAGTTTCAGAATTTTTGCAGGTCACTTTATTGATGCAGGCACCTGGTCTACTGTTCTTGGTACTTTACTGGAAAGTACCATCCCTAGATGGAGCCTATGTTGTAACAGATTTTGAATTTTTCTCTACTTAGTGTCTTCATCCTAAATGTCTTTGAGAATCACATCCAGCTTATAAATTAACTAGAGATCTCAACTCCATATTATCTATAACTTACATCATATTTGCTGGAAGACTTGTAGGGCTTTTTGGGAAGAAAGTTTGTGTTTTCAGGAAGAAGAGTATTTATAGTATATCAAAGGATGCCTCGGTAACCCGAGAGCTCATGAGAAACCTACTCGAAGAAGTGAAGCTCCAGGTCCTCAAATGCATGAACGAAATCCTAAAAATAACGACATCCAATACATCACTCCACAACGATCTATTGAAAGATATATTAGAGCTGACTGTCAAGTTTTACAAATCTAGGAATTCTTATTATAAACTTCTATACAAACTATATAATGACCAAGATTTTGGATGACAGAAGTGGCAGAATCAGTAAATGTGATATGACAAACTTCATGACATGGTCCTTACGTTTTTGCAGGACTGTACACACTACTTCTCCCCCGCTTGAGAAATTAGGGTCATCTTTCCTCTTGTAAAACATCTGAATGTTAGAGAAATGGTGAAGGCAAGAGATATTGAGATGGTGGGCGGCTAGAAGGCCACAGTCTGTGATATGCACTATGTTATTACTCATCTTCAATTTTAGATTTGATTTAGGCTCGGAATGGGACGTATGAAGATGGAGTCAGCAAAGGAAGCTTGAATACTTGCAGCAGAAAGTTCCGAAGATGCTCATAGTTGAGCATGCTTTAATGGATGATCAAATGTTAATACAGGGGCACCCTCATGATTCTCGGTTGGATAAAAAATGACTCATTGATCCCAAGCTATTGTATGGAGTCCAAGGATTGGAGAAGGTGTTCATGGAAATGTATCCAAGGGTCAAAGCTATGGAGTTGGCAGGTTGTGATTGGGTTCATGTTGATGTTATGGATGGGCGTTTTGTGCCAAATATTACCATTGGACCTCTGGTGGTTGCTGCATTACGACCCGTGACGGATTTGCCACTGGATGTACATTTGATGATTGTTGAACCGGAACAACGTGTACCATAATTTATCAAGGCTGGTGCAGACATAGTTAGTGTACACTGTGAGCAAACTTCCACTATCCATTTGCACCGAACAGTAAATCAGATCAAGAGTCTTGGAGCGAAAGTTGGAGTAGTTTTTAACCCGGCCACTCCATTAAGTTGTATAGAATATGTGCTTGATGTGGTAGACTTGGTCTTAATCATGTCAGTCAATCCCGGATTTGGTGGACAGAGCTTTATAGAAAGTCAAGTCAAGAAAATCTCAGACCTACGAAGAATGTGTGCGCAGAAGCGTTAAAGATCGTGGATGTCATCGGTTTGGAAGACCAACACTTGCAGACAGTACCAAAAAACTCAATGTCGGCCTTTATATGCATTTTGTATGATGTTGCACCAAACGAGCATTCGAAATCCAAACTAGGGTTTTGAATATTTATTGTTTTTATTGACGTCACTCTTGATCTATTAGCTCGACGCCAGAATAAATACCTCTACTACGGAATTGCAATTCTCAAAGTTACGCATGCCGTAAAATGTGGACAACACACGCCGCGCACCAATCACGGGATTTCGGGGTTTTGATTATCGTTTTTCATACTATACCTTTTTCTCCAAAACTCTGAAAGCCGACTCAAGGTTCCATTATTTCGCCGATAAGGAACCCCATCATCCAGAGCGTGTTTATTAAAGATTTTCCAATTCACAGAGTTTTAATTTCTTGCTCGATAGATCAATGGTCATTGCTGCATGACGCAGGAAATTCTTCCACTACCCAGTTGCCTCCGATTTATCTCATGCAGTTGGAAAAAATTAATAGCGTATGACAGAGATTATGAGCGGAAGAAAGGCTCTTGACACCTCGCTGGAAAGTTCTTCTGATTACCTCATTACAGATTGGGCATGGACCCTTCTGAAAGAGGGCAAAACTATGGAAGTGGTAGATGAAAGAATCCATCACAGCGGAGCAGAGAGAACCATGGTGAAATTCATTACAGTAGGTATTTTGTGCGCGCATGTTATGGTGGCTTTCAGACCGACGATTGTAGAAGCTTTGAAGATGTTCGAAGGGGACATTGGGATTCCTGAAATTCCCGATAGGCCTTTGCCTCTGATGCACGATTCACTTAGATATTGAAACAACAAAACTACTCTCTATTTTTCTACCAGTACTACTCTCTGTCCGATCTCTGCTACAGAGGTGCCCAGATAGGTAGGCTAGTTTATAAACTTTCTTAAAGCAAGTTTCAGTCATCTCTGAAATCCTGTGATTATTGTTTGCACCAATCAATTTCAACGGTAGCCATTGATATTAGCGAAAACGTTATGATTATGTATGTGGACAAGGAGATGACTAGGTGGACTAAGTCATACTTTCAGGAAGAAGGTTCTAATGGCAAACAATGTACATATCGATTTCAATGGTAGCCATTGATATCAGCGAAAACGTTACGATTATGTATGAGGACATAGGAGATACACAACATCTACATAATAGGGAGTTGTTGAGACAGAACATCGATTATGGGTTCGCTGGAAAACAGGCCTGGTTATCACTTGCAACACTTTCTCGATTAGGCTTCATCCCTGCTTTCTATTTTACTGCAAAATATGGTAGTGAAGGTGGGATATTGCTCTTATGTATTTTGCTCGGTGTGTCCAATGGATACCTTACAGTTTGTGTATTCACTATTGCACGGAAGGGATATAAGGGACCTAAACAGAATGCACTGGGAAATCTGTTAGTTTTATTTCAACTGCCAGATAGCCACCACTACAACTCATCTATATGGAGGAGGAACTAATGCACTTATGGCTATAAACATTTTGCTAGAAATTAGGATTTGGGTTGTACTTTTAATTTAGTAAAAGACAGTTGAAATTAGTTAACTATCAGTTATGATATGAGGTGGTTTCAACCTCTTTGAGAGAGGGAATTTATATAGAAATGAATTCATTGTAAAGGGAGAAAAAAAATCCGGGAGACAGCTCTAGGGCAGAGAGCTCCTTTTGGAACGCAGAGTTATTTTGTGAACCTGGAATGGAATTATACAGAGTGACACGTTTTTCTTGATATCATGAGATTCATTACGGTCATCTCTTTCACTATGTCCTCCTTTTTGTCATTTAATCTATCTGTTCTTTTATTGACTGAGTTAAAATCTGTCTAGAATTCATTTTACATGCTCCTTTCACACAGTTAATAAGAGTTTTGTTTTCAATGGTGACTGGTCAGAATTCACTCCAGATAAGTGCTCTGTATCTAGCCATCAACCTTTAGTTTTTTCTTCCAAAGTCGTAGTGAAAATTCATCCCTGATAGATGCTTTCACTGTGATGGACCTTTCCTTTCCTTTTTCTGCTATTATGTCATGATTATCTATAGTTGAAAGATAGACTAACTTTGCGTCATTTTCTGCAAGTAATGTGATCTCTGTTATGATCTCCTTTCTATGGTTTTCACTTGACTCCATGCCCAATGGACCGTTTTCTGGATCAACCCCCAACCTGATTAAACATCTTTTCTAATAAGAAATCTGGCCTTCTTACTGAAATTATTGAATATTCCTGAGTAAAGAGACCTTGGCTGTTTGAGAACTGTCTATGAGTGTATTAGGTCAGATGTGCACTCAGAATCAATTTTCAGGGTTTGGCTTGCTGCAACCCAAGTCAAGTTCTGAACAATAAATAACTTTTTCTTTTTAAAATGTGCTAAGGCTTGGCTCTATTACAGCCTAGAGTCAACTCTTGCGACAACACATAGGTTCATACATACAATGGAGAAAGTTCCTAGGAACTGGTACTTAGAGCTAGAAGTGCACAAAGGAACAATGAACTAGGAGGAGCTCATCGAAAACTTTAAGGCAACATTTAATTTTGAAGTTGAGCCACCTTTAGTTGATGCAGTCTTACAGTTCATTAGAGGAAAAAAATTTATGGAAGAAGGAAAATTAGAAATAGTACGTACATGTAGTGTGCACAGAGAGTCTACGACAGCTCATGAATTGGTGGAATGTTATAACATTTCCAATGATGAAAAAGAAGAAGAAGATCCAAGAAATGCACATGTATTAGAAATTGAAGAGGAGCGTGATGTAGTAGGTCAAACACTTGAATATAATGCATACGCAAATCCCTTAATAGTGTGAAAAGTGAACATTGGCACAGAGGAGAAGACAAAGTTTGCAAACATTGAGGATTATTGGAATGACGAGACCGTGGAAAAGATCACAGACCTACTGCGTGATTACCAAGATATTTTTCCAACCACATTTTTAGAGATTAAGGGGATAGTTGAAGAATTGGGAAAGATGAAGATATTGATGAAAATGAATGTTAAGACAGTAAGATAGATACCTTATAGGTTAAATCCAAAGTATAAGGAAAAAGTGAAAGTAGAACTTGACAGGATGATAGAAGCCGGTATAATTGAACGCGTCACAGAATCTGAATGGATAAGTCCAATGGTGGTTCAAGATAAGAATATAGGGGATAATAGAATTTGTGTAGACTTAATAAAGTTGAATGATTCCTACTTACATTACCTGTTCCTGGCCCCCTTTACAGATAATTTATTGGAAAATGTAGGAGGATAGGAGGCCTACTTGTTCAATGATGGTTTTTCAGGATACCATTAGATAAATATTTCACCAGAAGACCGATATAAGACAATATTTGTGATAGAATGGGGAAGTTCCTAGTACATAGTGATGTTGTTTGAATTAAAGAATGCACCTTTTGTGTTTTCTAGAGTGGTTGTTGCAACCTTTAAGGAGTTTATTCATGAGTTTCTTGAAGTGTACCTAGATGATTGGACTATCTTTAGCCTATTGAAAGATCACATGAAACTATAATATTGATTCTTGATAGATGTAGACAATATCATATCTCATTAAATTTGAAGAAATTTATTTTCTGTGCACCATTTGGGATACTGCTAGGTCATGTGGTATAGAATCAAGGTTTGTTAGTTGGTCTGGCCAAAATCGCAATAATTGTTAATTTTCCACCACCTGAATCAGTGTGACACTTGAGAACAACATTGGGTCATACAGGTTACTACCGAAAATTTATTAAAGGATATGCACATATTACAACCCCAATGGAGAAGTTATTAAAGAAAGAAGCTAAGTTTCAGTGGAACAAAGACTGTCAAAAGGGTCTGGATGTATTAAAACAAAAGTTAGTAATTGCACCCATTTTGGTATTCCCAGATTGGTAGAAATAATTTCATGTCCATGTGAATGCATCATTGATAGTGATCGGTGCAGTATTATCCCATCCTGGGGGAGGGTGAATTACATCATTTGATTGCTTTTGCTAGAAGGAAGTTGTCAAATGCTAAGAAAAATTACATGACAACAGAAAGGGAAGGATTGGAAATGGTGTATGCCTTGCAAAAGTTAATGAATTATTTGCTAGGATCCCACTTCAAGATGTATACAAACCATTATGCACTCAAATATCTAGTGAACAAGCCAATGTTTGGGGGTAGAATTTGCATATGGTTATTTTTGTTCCAAGAGTATGATTTTGAAGTTATTGTGAACCAAGAAAAACTAAATGCAGGACTAGACCATTTGTTGCGGATACTAACTAGGGAAGATGCAAGGAACCTAGACAACACCTTACCAGATGCACATTTGTTTTTAGTCGAAATGGTAGATGGCCATTTTTGTAGAAATTTTCCAACACTTGAGCACAGGAGTGGCTCAACCTGATATGAAAGTATCCCAGAAGAAACAGATAGTAGTTAAAGTAACAGGTTATCAGGTGATCGCAAGAAACTTATATAAGTTAGGAATAAATGGGATACTACAACGATGTGTGCTAGAACATCAAAGACCCATGATCTTATCATAATCACATGATGGAATTGCAGGAGGACATTACGTAGGAAAGGAGAAAATGCAAAAGATGTTGTGCATAGGTCTATGGTGGCCTACCCTTCATAAGGACACCAAGGAATATTTCTAGAGCTACGACATTTTCCAGAGAGTAGGAAGACCATCACGAAGGGATGAGATTCCACTGAATCTTCAAGTTAACTTACGTTCATTTAACAAATGGGTAGTGAATTTTGTCTGACCAATTAACCCACCAGCGAGAAGAACAAGAATCAAATACATAATTACTGCGATAGACTACTTGACCAGATGGGCAGAAGCAGAACCAGTTACACATTGCAGCATGGAGACAATTGTGTTGTTCTTGTTGGAAAACATAGTTACAATATTTAGGTGTCCTAAAATACTTATGAGTGACCAAGGTACTCACTTTTTGAACAAGACAATTGCAACACTAACAGAAGAGTTCTAGATACAACATTGAAAGAGAACTCCATATCACCTACAATAAAATGGAACTATGGATGCCTTAAACAAGATACTAAAGAATGGACTGACCAAGGTGCAAAATGTAGGGCGAGATGACTAGGATTTAAGGATCCCTGCAGTGCTTTGGGATTATAGAACTACATGCAAGAAGTTGATAGGACAAACACCCTTTAAGTTAACATATGGTCAAGAAGAAGTCATGCCCATGGATTTTCTTGTACCAAGCCTATGCATTGTTGCGATGATAGACCTTATGGATTTTGGCGCAGTGGAAGAAATACTATCATAGTTACTAATACTAGAGTAAGATCGGTTTATCACAGGATTCCATCAACAAGTATAGAAATCATGAGAAAAATCATGGAATGATAGACACGTCACGCAGAAGAAGTTATAAACATGAGATCTATTACTACTTTATGACAACAAGTTCTTACAACATCCAGGAAATTTTAGGACGCACTAGCTAGTACCATACACGATCCGATATGTGACTGATCTAGGCTTTGTTTAGTTAGAGAGATTGGATGGACAAGTTGTGGAAGTGATAATGAATGGGACCCGACTGAAACTATATAGGGATGGTCATCCTTATGTGCACTAGAATATTTGCACAGGTTAAAATTGTATCATAGTGTACTATAGGAACGAAAAGACATAAAAAGAAAGAAAAAACAAATAAAACGGGAAAAAGATAGAAACGGGTCAAGGGAAGAGATAGGAATTTGAGGAGGCAAATAAGTTTTGGTTATACATAAAGAGGAAAAGAAGGAAATTGTCCCAGTTAAGAAAAAAAATTAAGTAGAAGGAAATGCAGATGAAGGAAACAAGATTTTACAGAAGGAAGAGATCATGTAGCAAAATGAGATGCACAGATGACAACTAGATGCTTTTAACACAATCCATGATGGGACATACAATAAAGAACTATCATGATGAAAAAGTAGTGGCATCACGTACCATTAAATGAAGGAGATCTTGACCAATTGAAAAATTGAATGGAGAATTCGCCGAAGATACAAAATGATGGAGAAATAAAAGCAGGTGATGAATGACAACCATTCGTGGATTAGACGGAAAGTTTAGGTGTGAAAGGAAACTACAGTTGGTAATGAAGTATAAAATCATGCAAAGGGACAACGAGGGATTATTTTTTTTTTTAGAGATTTGAATACTGCACAACCAAAGATCCAAATTTACAGATCCAAAGTCCTAAACAAATTTTTAGAACCAGGTAGAAGTTGAAACCAACGTTGTAGAGGAAAATGGCACCTAAGGAAAAAACAACATCAACCTTAGTACTGAAGAAGCCATGTATCCAACCCACAATGCCCCCAATAGTAGAAGAAATATAGGAGGCATATTCCTCAGCCAAAATATTCCCCAGGGATTATATCCCACCGAGAAATCCATCAACGGAACATGTCCACTTAAATAAGGAAGAAAGGTATCCATTAGTTGAGCCACAAATTCAAGAGGGAGTCATAGTAGAAGGGGATATGTTAGGTATGATACCATATTTGTGCTAGCGGGAAAAACCCCCCTTTAGACTACACTAGGGTTCAGAATGTAGGCGGATCACAACCGTCTAAAAGTCAACTACTTCTCTAACTACTCGAAACATACCCCAGACTTATACAAGAAAAGAAAAATGAGAAAGATCGGGTAACAGTACCTCTACTCCATGTCCGATGATGATCCTATCTCACTTGAAAGCTTCACTAACTGCAAACCTCCTCCCAAGGCTGGCCTACATTCAAAGATAGACAAACAGAAATCTACAAGCATGCAATTCATATAAAAATAAGGGTTAGATGTTAGAATAAAAACATAAATCAAATGAAAACATTCAATATACCATGATTTGGGATAGGAAAAGTACTTCTTTTATTGATAATACAATGATCACTTACAACCAAATCTAGCTACTGCTCCATGAACCTATTCTAGGCTCCTCTTCACCAAGCTCCAAGTGCACCTATGTATGGATTCTCCTCTCAACCTTCTTCTTGAGAAATGAAATGGGTTTTTGATGGAGGAAGAAGAGAAAATTGGGGAATTTTGAGGCAATTCTCACAAAAGGGCTGCAATTACTTGGGGCAAGGAGGGGATGCAAAACGAGCATAGTTTCACTATTCTTATGTCTAGATGTGGAATGAGACCCCAACACCTCCTTTTATATGGTAAAATGATGGTTATTCGGTTGGGTTTCGAGCTATAGGTGGTAGATTAGTTTGGAAACTACCCAATAGCCTGTAATCTCAACAAATTCCTTGCAACCTTTTATTTTTTGCAACTTTTGCAAGTATACATGGGTTGTAGTGGTGAAACATGTGTATGTACATGGGCTATAGTGGTGCAAAAAAAATATGTACCTAGGAAGTATTGGTGCAAGGCACGTACATCTTCCAAAAATGAGTTTTTTAGAAGAGCAACTGAGTGATGGCTTGGAAAAAAATGCAAGTAAGAGGGCCAAAGGCCAGGTATGCATGTATAGAGAAATTTAGGGCTATAACAAATGCCCCCTAATGTGTGAGTTTAGTGCCCCCTAATGTGTGAGTTTAGAAGAGCATATGATGGCTGAAATACATTACAAAATATTCACCAATGTATGAAACAAGTGAGCCCAGGACCAAAGTTTGGGGGGTTCCATCTGCAAAGTAACAATTGTCTCTCTGAGGTGGGCATATTGTTGGCACAGGGACAGACCCAGGGTTCAACGCTACAACAACGCACCAACAAAACCCTAACTACCGTCCCTTTTGGAAACACCTACAAAGTAGATGAAGTCTCACCCGAGGTAGAGGCAGGGGTGGTTTCAGGACTCTAGTGTCTGCAACCTTAGCTGTGACACATATTTGTAGAATTCCTGCAGAAACCTCGATAGATCTAGAATTCTAGTTAAATTGAACAGATGCAATTTGCTGATATTCAAGAGATGAGAGAAATTTTTTGCTCCATAAATTAGAGAATTATATTAATAAAAAATGAATATACATGAGAAACCATCGTCAAAAAGAAGAGAGGAGGTGAATATATAGAATTTCCAACATAGAAATTCTAGTAAAAAAAGCTAGAAATAGCTAAAATAGGTGGCATAAGCTAATGGAGACCACATAGTTTGACCTAGAACAATAAATATACATGTAATAAACTCATTAATGTCCACAAGAGTTAAGTGATGCGCATTATCTCACTTAAGCTCACGTAACTGACAAGAGAAGCAGTTCCAACTCACTTAACTAACCCAAAATAGTAGTTACTAATAATAGTAACAACAAAAATCATTAATTAAGGAATAAATATCTCAATCAAAGAGGAGGTGCACATTACCCAATAATATATGAGTTTTTCATGGGGGAGTTGGAATAAATCAAGGATAAATCAAGAATAAATCAAGAAAAATCAAGAAAATCAAGAACCGAGAGTTGAGTCTTGATCTAAAATTAGCAGTTTTCCCTAAAATCTAGGGATGAGGCGCCCTTC
>SNQJ01S0046272.1:88755-102473 GCA_010110895.2 Picea sitchensis
TCAATGGAGGCATTTTCCATTTTTCCTGAGTCAATTTAGATGCTTGAAAAGACGACACAAATATGGAATATTCAGGGCCTAGTTTCGAGAGAATTGAAAGGATGAGTTGTTCTTCCCCTTTCATGACTCCACATGCATTAAGTTCAATGAGGAGGGATTTGAACTTGGTGAATAATTCTTTTAGGTTTCTTAAATGAATTGGACTTAGGGATATGAGTTCGTTCTCCAGTTGATGCACTCTCATTGCATCCTGCTTGTCGAATAGTCCTTCCAATGTGGTCCAAACCACATCAGGAGTAGTGGATCCACTGACATGAAAGAGGAGATATCTGGAAATTGATAGGCATATCATACAAATTGCTTCATCTAATTTATTGAAATACTTTATCTTCTCCGCTACAGCAGTCGGTTGTTTCTTTGTTCCCATTGTTACCTGGTAAAGCCCTTTGCTTCAGAGGAGCAGAGAGATCTCTGTCTTCCATTCGAAGTAATTGAAAGGATTTAGAATGAGTTTTTTGGGATGAGAGAGATGATACATTGAGAGATATGATCCATTTCTTCTTTCTACGCCTCCTGATGATCTATACCTATAAATAAAACCATGTACAATCCACTAGATTCAATCTAGCTCTGATACCATGTAGAATTCCTGCAGAAACCCCGATAGATCTAGAATTCTAGTTAAATTGAATACATGCAATATGATGATATTCAAGAGATGAGATAAAGTTTTTGATCCATAAATCAGAGAATTATATTAATAAAAAATGAATATACAAGAGCAACCATCCTCAAAAATAAGAGAGGAGGTGAATATATAGAATTTCCAACATAGAAATTCTAGTAAAAAAAAAGCTAGAAATAGCTCAAATCGGTGACATAAGCTAAGGGAGACCACATAGTTCGACCTAGACTACTAAAGATACATGTCACACACTCATTAATGTCCACAAGAGTTAATTGATGTGCATTAGCTCACTTAAGCTCACTTAACTGACAAGAGAAGCAGTTCCAACTCACTTAACTGACCCGAAATAGTAGTTACTAATAATAGTAACAACAAAAATCATTAATTAAGGAATAAATATCTCACTCAAAGAGGAGGTGCGCATTCCCCAATAATAGATGATTTTTTCATGGGGGAGTTGGAATAAATCAAGGATAAATCAAGAATAAATCGATTAAAAACAAGAAAATCAAGAACCGGGAGTTGAGTCTTGATCTAAAATTAACAGTTTTCCCCAAAATCTAGGGATGAGGCACCCTTCTTCTCTATGTGGCCAAATTAGGTGAAATAAAGTGTAAATGAATGTATTAACAAAGATCTAGGAGTCCAATCTAGGTATAAACTAATGTAAGTTAGGATTATGCTCCAACAATATCTGTGATTGTAACACTTCAACAGAGCACTAAGCAATCAATATTCAGCCCTAGTTTACAGCGTGGTTAAACCCAAATTATAGATCAACATAGTATTCCCATAGATTCAATAGAGTCAAGCACTAAGCATACTAACATAGATCAAATCTAGCATTCATTCACATTATTCAACACTAATCTACCATATTAGATTCATCTACCATCTAACAACACACTAAACATCTAAGCATATAAACAAGAGAGCAACCATAAAGCAAAAAGAATTCACAACACAGGATATACGTGGTTCACCCCCACCCTAGGGCTACGTCCACCAACTCTTCATATTATTTATTAGCTTCTTCCAATCTTATTACATGCACAGAGCCTCAAGATCAACTTCACAGAGGAAAGGAGATCCACGCACTCTTCACTAGATCCTCCTTCCCCAAGCTAGGTTACAACACAAAGCCTACATACAGTCTCTTATAGTCACTTGCACTCAGCCTTGCAAGTCTCACACAACATTCACAAAGCTCTTACAACTTGCACAACTTACTTCAGACTAGTCATTCACACTTAGCATGGCACAATTGCTTACATTGCCTAGACTTGTATTTATACATTACAAAATAGGCCTAAGCATAGGTAAACCAATGGGTCGACTTTCCCATATCTGTTACATAATACCAAAACCCAAAAATCCCTAAAAAGGGGTCGAGATCCTGCAATCTCCACTTTGATTTGCGCTTCACATTTGACAGCCTGTCGAAGTCCCAAAAATAGGTTAAACATGACCAAGAATCCTCAAAACTTGGTCAAGGGCCAACATGCCCCCAACACTCACCTGTGACTCATCTCGAGTCACTCTATTATGGGTAGATGTGATTCAAAATATTCAAGCTTGGCTCGATCTACTTCAACCTGTTGTTGTGACACAACTTCATGTTCAGTGAACTCTTGGATGAATGCTTCGTTGACAGGTCCTTCTAAGCATTGTTCAGCTGCAGTGATGACTTGCTCTAGTTCTGCTCCTCGGCCTTCGATCTTTGCAAACAATTGGCAAGCCTCATCTTGTATAGGTTGGAGCCTTTGAGTCACTTCCATGACTTCGCTCTGAATGATGTGGACCTGTTGTTGAGAAGTGCACTGCTCTTGGGATCGCTTCATCCTTTCAATAGCTGAATGGGGCTTCAACTGTGCCTGTATTGTTTTTTCTTGCTGCTTCACCTCCTGGAGCTATGACTCTAGTGCCTTTAGTTTTGGATTCTCAGTGAGTCTCTCATAATTCTGGGCACTACAATCACTTAGTTTTTTACATTCCATGGCAAGGACCTTTATTCTTTCAACTATGCTTCAGGCAGTGGCTTCTCTTTGATCCCTCACCTTCTGCGGAGTGTTGGGCACTGTGCGGAGCTCTAAGTCTGTTATTATTTGTTGTAGATATTGTGTAGCTTTCATGAGCTTCTCTACTTAATGCATGACTCAGTCTTCGACCTTTGCCTCTAAGCCTGTCACAGAGCGAAATTCTTTGTTGACTACTTCTTTCACTTCAAGTTTTTCTATGAGAAACTGTTCTTTTTCTTGTTGAATCTGTGCTTTATCCTCTTCAAACTTTGTCTGGAGATCAACCTTCTCCTGCTCTGCAACTCAGCATTATTCTACGACTACTTATTGCACTTGCTTCAAGGCCTGGGTGGCTTATTCTATTTCTTCCTATGTGCGACGAAGGTGAGCTTTGGTCGCATCAGCTAGTTTGCAGAGTTGGGTTGGCTCATATCCCAACTTTGGTTCTTCCGACGGCAGGGGCTCAGTGGACACTGCACGACTAGACTGAAGGGCCTGTTGTACCCCTCAGAGTTCAACCTCAATTATGTCATACATCTCCTCTTGCTTGGATTCTTGTTTCTGTAAGATTTCCTGTGAGGTGTCATTTACAGCTATGATGATGAACTCAAATTCATCGATAGTGAGCATAGTCTACATCTTAGTCAAGGTGGCTCTGGATTTTTTTTGGGAAGAGGGTTTCAGAAGAGAAACCTTCCATTTCTTCAAGGGATCAGCCTCATCTCTAGGAGGTGCTACTTCACCTTTCTTCTGCTCATGTTTTTTCCATTTATCTCTTCTACTTCGTCATCAACCCCTCGGTCAGGTGATACTGAAGCATTCTTTTTTGATGTGTTGCTTAAGTCTTGGACTTCTTCGGTTGTCTTCCTTCTACCAGTTCTAGGAGTGTCATGTTCTTTTTGAGTGACCTTCGAGCTATCAAGTTCAGGGTCAGACATCTCTACAGGATTCACAGGGTTGAGGAGTTCCGCAGGCCAGTCCTTGGTGATCTCTTCAAGTTCCTCTTCTGTAAGCTTGTAGTATGACTGTATCTCCTCTTTGTGCTCATTTTCTCATGCAGTGATATAGATGAAGTCTTGATCTGAGAGGAAATTCATGAGGAGTCAAAACTAATGCAGGGTGTTTGGCATCATGTGAGGTTCAACTTCAATAGACCTCTTTAGTTGGAGATAATATGTCTGAAAGACTGCGTTCGGCTTCCACTACTTTCCCATGTCACTCGAGTACCAAATCTTGGCGAACTTCACAGTGAGTTGCTAGAATGGTTTGATGTCTAGGAAGGTCGCACCTTCTAGCATCTCTCAAGAGGTAAATGCAATGAGGATCAGGAGCCAGCTAAGGTGGAACTCGTAGCCCTGATCCTATGCTTCGCTACAGTCTAATTCCATCTGATTAACTAGGTACTTCGCCCAGTTCATCTATGGCCTTCTATGCATTTCCTATTGAGGTCAACGAAAAAACCAGTGACCTACGTGGGTATGTTATTCCTTACTAGCTTTCCTACAATTAATTGGCATGCTAGGCACACTGTGCCATTCTAGATGGAGGCTACCTTGTAGCCTCTCGTTCCTTTTTCTAGATTGTCGTAAGTGTCCTTAATTCTCTGTGCCAAGGCGCGGTCAGAAGCCTTCCTTTGTTATAAGTCTTGTGGGTTAGGTCCTTGCATGCTCAATCCGGTGATCTTATGGATCAGCGCCAGATCGACTGTGATACATCAGTCTAGCCATAAGTAGCCTCCATGGTAGCATGAGAGCAGGATCTTAACACACACGTTAACCTCTTGGTGCCATCCAAAATGTGGGATTTTCATTACATTCAAAAGGGTGGACTTCACGAGGTTCATCGTCCATGGCTGGGAGATTATTTTCGATTTCTTCCCCTTCGTCCTGGTCAAGTATTTATACGGGGTGAGCATACTATGGTTCTTGTGGTCTCCTAGGTTGAATTCACTGAACTTCAATGTCGCGATATTGTCCTGCTATGCTCTAACTACATGTATCCCCTTTGGAAGGTACACAGTGACCATGGTGTAATCAAAATCTCTCGGCACACTATCACGACTCACTACATCGGCTAGAGGCGGGATGTAGTCAGGTAAGATGGTCGGTATTAGCTTCGCATTTTCTAGGTCATCTTTGTGCTTGGTTCTCTTTTCTATTACGACTCGGGATGGTTCAGATCCATGAGTGGTTGATGAAGAGGCTTGTACTCCTCTCGTCGATGATTCTTGTACACCCACAGACATTACTCTCTTAGACATTACTCTTTCAATCATGAGGTCGATGAGTACCTCCTTCACAGACTCTTCGACTGTGCTAAGTTCTTCAGACATACACGCTCGTGGTTGAATGTCTCGAGGTTGAAGATTAACTACTCAATGCAACGAGATGGATGGTGATAGCTCGATGATCACGGTGCTAAATCAATTAATCTGTAGGCTCAGATAATCATGGCTGGAAAAATTGTTCTCGGTGCAAGGCTCAATGGAATAAGCAGATAACTAGGCAACAGATCTCTCCAACAGGCGAGAAACCTTCATTAATTTAGTTCTATCCGTTACGACATGGTCCCAATGATCTGATGGTGAGATTCTTGACTATAAATGTCGTTCTAACCATTCAGGTGTCAGTCTAGTAGTTATACTATTTTCAACGGCTATATTGCTTCGCCATGGCGAAGTGCCATGCGGCGTTGTTCTGATATCCTAGCGAAGTTCCAGTTTTGCAAATTTTGCTTCTACAAAGTTCCCTCTGGAACCTTCTGTAACTTTTCGATCTTTTCTCTTTTCTTACTTAGTTTTCTAGCCTTCTTTCCAGTGATCTTCGTCTCAGTATTCCTCTTTTCATTATGATTCTTATCTCCTCTTGGTATAGTAACTTCACGTTGTTTATATTATTACATAGGATTCAAGGGAAATACTAATTCTTCTTTATCTGGGGTAGGTGCTTCAGTCTCTTGTGATTCCTCTTGTGTTCTTCCAACTTCGACATCCATGGTTCTAAATAGCTTCAATCTATTTTCTTGTTCTTCAATCAAGTGTGCAATCCTCCTAGTCATGAAATATTTCAATTCTTGTTTCTTTCGCTCTAAGACTTCTTCTTCTTTCCTTCTGGCCTGATCCCTTTCAATCCAAGGTTTTCCTAGTAATATAGAAAATGGGGCGTTGTTCTCAATAAATTTAACAACCTCAAATTCTTCCTCTGTCAAAGTTCCATGAGCACTCATAGATATCTGGGTGAGCTTTCCACATAGGATTTTCAACTTTCCTCTAAATAATCCTATTCCTCCCAATGAAGGAATCATAGCAGGTTTTCCTAAAGTTTCCCAAGTTCTTTCTGTCATAATATTCAACTGTGTTTCTTCATCCAGAACATAGTCAATGTCGAAGTCTCCTATTCTTGCTTCTATGCACTCTTTTTCTTTGAAGATCTCTGATAAGTTGATAATTCAGTGGTTATTCAGGGTTTCTTTTATTTGCAGCAATACAGTCTCTGCTTATTTCTAGGGTTCTGCCATGGTCTTAGTTGCTTGAGCTTTCTCATGGTCTTCTTGTCTCATGTTCATTCTTTCAATCTTGGCAATCATTCTAGGGAAATCTAAAACTTCATGGTCCATAGATTTACAACAAAGACAACTAGATCTCTTACCAGGGCATTCCTTAGCCAGATGTCCCAGTCTTCTGCAACTATAACAAAGGGTTAATCCTTGTTTTCTTTTAAATGATCCCCATCCTTTCCTATACCGCGCACTAGGATCATAGTAGCTACCCTACAAAAAAATTCTTTCTAGGATCTTTCATCCATTGGTTAGTCCAAACATTCTTTCTATGAATAGGAATAACATATCTTTCACTATTCTTATAAGATCTACTTATATCAAATATTCTTTCTTCTAGTTGTGCCCTACTTTTCAAGCTAGGACAAAATTTATCAAACATACCTAGATCCATACTTTTGAAACAAAAATTTCCACTAATCTTACTTTTAACAGAGCACGAAGCTTCCATATCTAAAACTTTTCACTAATATTACCTTTATCAGAGCACAAAGCTTCCATATCTTACCTCTTCTCTTCATATTAGGATTCTTTTCTTATCACAGAGATTCAAAAGTTAAGTAGGATTCTACACACTAGGGAAACAGATCTATGCACAAATCTTTCATAGTTTCATGTCAGATCTTCACACAAAACTCCTTTTTCCTTAGTTCCCAGCAATCACAGTTTCAGGTTCTGACAATGGAACCATTTGTTGGCATAGGGGCATACCCAGGGTTCAATGCTACAACAATGCACCAACAAAACACTAACTACCAACCCTTTTGGAAACACCTGCGAAGCAGATGAAGTCTCAGCCAAAGTAGAGGCAGGGGTGGCTGCAGGACTCTAGTTTCTGCAACCTTAGCTGGGACACAGATCTGTGATTGTAACACTTCAACATAAGACTAAGAAATCAATATTCATCCCTAGTTTACAATGCAGTTAAACCCTAATTATAGATCAATGCAGTATTCCCATAGATTCAATAGAGTCAAGAACTAAGCATACTAACATAGATCATATCTAGCATTCATTCACATTATTCAACACTAAGCTACCATATTAGATTCATCTACCATCTAACAATACACTAAGCATTTAACCATATAAACAAGAGAGCAAGCATAAAGCACAAAGAGTTCACAACATGGGATATATGTGGTTCACCCCCACCCTGGGGCTACGTCCACCAACTCTTCATCTTCTTTATTAGCTTCTTCCAATATTCTTACATGCACAGAGCCTCAAGATCAACTCCTCAGAGGATAGGAGATCTACACACTCTTCACTAGATCCTACTTCCCTAGGTTAGGTTACAGCACAAAGCCTACATACAGTCTCTTACAATCACTTGCACTCAGCCTTGCAAGTCTCACACATCATGCACAAAGCTCTTACAACTTGCACAACTTACTTCTGACTAGTCATTTGAACTTAGCATGGCACACTTGCTTACATAGCCTAGACTTCTATTTATAAATTACAAAATAGGCCTAAGAATGGGTAAACCCATGGGCCGACTTTCCCATATCTGTTACATAATCCAAAAACCCAAAAATCCTTAAAAAGGGGCCGAGATCCCACGATATCTGCTTTGATTTACGCTCTGCCTTCGACATCTTGTCAAAGTCCCAAAAATAGGTTAAACATGACCAAGCATCCTCAAAACTTGGTCAAGGGCCAACACATACCCATGCTTGGGATGAAATAAATCATGGCTACCAATAAAATACACTACAAATCCATGTCATGTAACTATATAAAGTGTAGCCGCAAGCAATACACAATGGATCTACATCTCAAAATAAAATATATACAAGTATATTATCTATATTCAAGAAGCCAATAACACCTGATGGTTGGAGATGATTTCTTCAGAGCTCGAGCAAAAACTTCAAGATATTCACAACTTGGGTAGGAGTGCAATGTGAGTGTATTACTTCACTATCCAGAGGTCTTCAACATCTCATAGGGAAAATACAAGAGGATCTCGATGATCAGGCATAAAACTTCAATGATTCTTATCAAGGACTTGATTGGACTTTCGGGGTGGTCGGGCATGAGGGCGAGAGACAAACTGTAGAAAGGTTGACTCAGGCTGGGTGAAACTTCCCTTGGACAAGAACATGAAATATGATCAGACTCAAGAAGCATGACATTGACATAAGTTCACGATGCAGGAGGCAACGCAAACTCTCCATGTATTTGGAAGAGTAACCAAACGGAGGAGGACACAAATCTATGTAGCGAGAACAACTTCCTAAGGTCATACTAGATCCCAATGCTTGACGAACAAATCAAAAGGATGTGATTTTTCCAAGGGCGACTCATTGTGTTACCAAAAAATAATATAGATTTCCTGTCCCCTCTTTTTGGGTTTTTTTTAATTTTTTTTGTCTTTTTCAATTTTTTAAAGAGCTTGAAAAAGAATAAAAGAATGCTATGTTACAAAGGAGGAACGAGTGTCGCAAGCAATCATACTAGTTCCAAGCGCAAGGAACACATTTATTCTCATAGAAAGGAAACATGTGTAGGAAAAGGATACACAGGGAGAATTCCTCCATGGGTCAAGGTGTCAGGTCGCAGAGGCAAAGTGCTACAAGGATTATGTATAAGGCATGCTTCAAAGGTTCAGTTGAAAGCAACATGGAGCTGACATTAGGCCAAAAATGAAAAAATGAAAATGTGATTTAGAAAGACACAATGAAACCCCCTTCAATGTAATTTTTAACAAGCCCAGAGAAGGTAATCTCGATAGTTTTTTCATGTTTAGAGTCTGAAAAAATGTAAAAGAAGACTCCACCGGGGTACCATTTTCGGAAATAGTCTAGTCGGTTCGAAAAAGGGGTAAATTAGCACCGAAAAAGCATCTTTTCAAACCATTTTAACGAGTGTGACAAAGACAATATCACTTGGCAATATTTTCAATTTTAAGGATTCTAAAAAGAGCTTAACTATGGACTCACTTCCTTTTTCTGGATTTAGTCTCCTTATCCCGAAAAAGTATAAAATCTACTAAGAAGAACTCTCCCGGCAAGACGAATCACTCGAGGTGTACCTTTTTCCTCCATAATCTACAGGCCGGAAAAAGGGGTAAACTCATGCCAACAGGTGTTCTTCTGGACCAATTTAATGAGTGTGAAGGAACAAGGTCACTCGACGATTTTTCAATTTTAGGGAGTTTGAAAAGAGCTTAACTATGGACTCTGTGGGGGTTCCTTTTTTGTAAATAATCTCCAAGGTCCAAAAAAGGCAATAAAAAAAAACCAAGGAGAATGTTCCTTTTTCGTAAATTTAGTCCCTCATGCCCAAAAAAGGGTTAAACTTATACCTGAGAATACTCTTCTAGCGAACTGAAGTTCCTATACCTTTATTCTTACAATTGACCATCCAGATTGAAAAAGGGGTAAACTACCGTCGGACAGATGTGCCTTCAGATTTGATTTTGGTGAGCGTGAAGGGAAACAAGATCACTCGACAATATTTTCATGTTTAAAGAGTCTGAAAAGGGCTTAAAGAAGACTCCAGAAGGTTACTTTTCTCAAGTAATCCTAACGATATCACTTGTACCAAGAGGGGGAAGCAAGGGTTCCCATTCCCCCATTGGATAAACCAACGGATTAATTGTTGAGACCAAGTCTCGAGAAGGAAAAAAATATTGTACAGGTTCCTTCTCAGAAGAAATTGAACACCGAGGATAAGACGCCACATAATTAACCCATGGTGGGGTAGAGTCTACATGGACACTATGAACATATAAAGGGGTAGTTTGAACTAACGCCAAATTAGGATGGTGATTATCAGATGCGAGCTGGTTGATAGTGACAATGCTTCCATTGTGAGGGAAATGCATCACTCGGAAGAGCGTAGACACCACAACATTTATAACATATACATAATCACGCCCGAGAAGCATATGGAAATCTAACGGGCCTTGTACCACTATAACATTGTCAAGGACAATATTCCCACCTAATGAGATAGGAAATTGAGGAAGAATCCCCAAATTTTCACTAGGACGTCTGTCAAAGGCCAACAACGCATTCGAATCAGACATAATCTCAAGAGATCCCAAGGCTTTCCAAACCGAGGAGGATAAAATACTTGCGGAGGATCCCTCATCCAAAATACATCGATAAGTGTTTGTTGAATTAACTTCAACCCTTATTTGAAAAGGTGTAGAAGAAGGAAGAAGAGGATCAACCAGGTCATTCCAATCAAAGGAAACCATCGTAGGACTTGGAGGGGTTGTGCTCCAAGTGAGCGGAGTGCCCCTTTGTTTTGAGAGTACTAAACTGAAAATGCTAAAAAAATATTTCATCGGCATGACCACTTTGGTAGACTCGACACTCTCCAAGAGAAGAGTGGGATCAACCGAAGAATGTGTTAGCACTTGGTAAATTTCCTAGAGGTTGAAAGAGAAGAAATCTACAAAGGTAACCTTATCCAACCACTTTTAAAGCTGGGATCTAGCCCTTCCAGCTTCAGAGAGGGAGCTCTCTATATGATTTAGCTTTGTTTTTAATTTCAAGTATTAGGCTAGGTAAAGAAACTGTTGGTTTTGTTGTCAAAGAATTTTTTAAATCGGTTGAGACAGTCTACACATCCATTGGGCTATGGGGTCCGTGTTTAATTAGATATGAGATACAACCAGAAACGCCAAAAAGTCCTTCACAGGGTGAGATAATATACTCACTGGATCTTTAGTAATTAAAATGATGGACAGAAGAAAAGATAAGAAAAATAACTTCAACTAACAAGTAGTTAAGAGTTTCTTAATTGAAGATATTAGAAGATAAACATTAAAATCTTTAAAATCGGAAACAGGGTATCAAAGATAAATCCTGCAACATTACGCTATTCATAAAGATTAGTTCTAGAAAACAAAATGGTTACTGAGAAAGAAAAACATTCGACTTAGAAAATCAACATCACCAGTGAACATACGCAAGAATCCTGTAAAAGTGCCTCTTCTTTATTAATGGCAGACCTCTTAAAAAATAGTACAGTTTGATAGAAATAGGGTGTGCGAATCAACAACCCTCAATACTTTGAAAGTTGAAGTATTTATAATTCAAATTACAAACGTTCCTGGCATAACTGATCAGGACGTGCTCATTCTATTTTTAGTCTAACTAATTTAACTAATCAAAACTGCTTGATGACTCGATACAACTGCATGCGGAATTTCTGGGGTAGGCCGTTGGCGAGGTGCCTTTGCAACCTCTTCTGACTGGACAGGTGACTGGATTGTGACAGCTCATCTGCTAATCTAACAGATCACAAAGTTCTTCCCATCTAAGATGACTTGGCACTGTGACTTTAAGTAATCTCCGATACACTTCATCCATGTCTGTATACTTAGCAAATGTAGGCTTAATGAGGAATATGTATCGAATCTCGTGTTGGATACTAATATCCAACTGCAAGGCATCCATGAATGCTTTGCCTATGATGCTCCTTTGTATCCCTGCAAACTTGGAACTGTCCTTAGACACTTCAGCCAATCTCTTCTTGTAATCAGGGAGTGTCATTAGTCTGTCATTAATGACCTTCAGACCAGGTAGGCCTTTCTTTTAGAGAACATCTATCTTATTGAAGAACTTCTGTACTCCTTGATCCATGAATTGAACCTTTTCCTCGAGCTGAAGCATTAGAATTCTCTTGGTTAAAACCTTTTTTAATTTAAGTATAGTCTCTGTTCTGTCCTCGATCTTTAGTTCTTCCAGTTCCTCTCTGGTCTTGGAATTCAGGAACCTAATGATCTCATTCGCTTGTGCTGGCATGTCTCCCAGCTCCACTCTGATTTTCTCAATAGCCTGTTTGCTCCTCTGGAGCAACTCATTTTGTTCAAACATGATTTGAATCATTGTCCAGATTTCATTTATGGACTTGGTGATATCTGTCCATACAATCTCTTTGACCTCAGCCAAAGTCTTCCCTGCCATTGTTTGCTTTTGGAGCTGCTGTAACTCCTTCCTGATATTCTCATTTACCTGCTTTTCTTTGGATAGGCTTGTCTGGAAGGAAGTCTTGATCTCTTGGAGGTTCTCCACTTCTTTCTTAAGCCTACTGATTTCTGTCTCTTGCAGGTTCATCTTCTCCATAGACTTGGCAAGGTTTGTTGTTCCTTCTGGTAGTGACACTGGTGTTGCAGATGGTATCACTGTCACTGTTGCTGTGCTCAATCTTGTAATTGGGATAGCACTCAATGGAATGCTTTCCATTGGATTCATCTACTCTTTCTCCTTTAGTAGTCTCTCCATATCAGCCTCCATCTCTTTGAGCTGAAGATTCTGCTCCATGAGAAACTTTAGCATTTCATCCTTCTCACCTTCCTTATCTGCTATCTCCTTTGCCTGTGAGCCCTCTGTGGGCGGGAGCTTCAGCTGTTTTCTTAAGGATGCGATGTCGGCATTTTTTTTTTTATCATCTCTTCTACCGCCTTGATGTTCGAAGGGTCATAACCGATCTTGAGGACCAGCTCCTCCAATGTCTTGATTCTGTTGTCTTTTGCAAAAGATGATATTTTCTCCAGCTTGAGCTATGTCTGAGCATTGTTCAATGATACCTGAAATTTTACTGCAGAAGCTGAAGCGTGTGCCAATGTGTGAATAACCATCTCCCCAGTTTGTTTGTGTAGATCCATCTGATCTGCTGGATGCACGTCCTTCGCCTGGAACTCGAACGTGGCCCTTTTGTAGTTTGATATCACCTTGGGATCCGGTACCTGTGCTTGGAGGTAATCCATGTGCATCCTTCCCTTTTCTGTGTCAAATGCCGAAAGAAGCCTATACTGAGCTGTGGACGACTGTTTCTAAAACTGGGCGTAAGTACTGCTAGTGAGTGTCTGGTTCTTCTTCTTGATCAATTCCTACTTTTCAAAAATGCCCAACTTGGGACCAGTTTTACTTGGCTGAGTATCCAGGGGAGAATCTGTGGATTTCTTTGGTATCGTTGTTGTGATTGCCTTATGCTGGCTCGAACCGAAAGGTAGAGTGACTGGCTTGACCCCTGTGGTAGTTACTGTGGTAGTCGAAACTTCTTGTTCTACTGTCGCGCCAGGTGTTGAAATTGTCTTTGGCCTCTTGGTATGTATCTGGAACTCCTCTGATGACACCTCTGTTACAGGTGGAGACGACTCCTGTCGAGGCCTTTTTTCATTAGGAACCTGAGGCGTGGTAGTGGGTGGCACACTCGTCGAGGGCACCTGCTGTTCCACTTCAAATAGCTGTTCCACGTCCATCAAAGTGTCATGCACCCATACTGTCTGATTTGCAAATTTCTCGATCTCTAGCTTGGACTCATGAGCATACGGGACATTCTTATTTTTCACCCTCATTTCCGAAATGATCCCGCATGGATCATAGTGCCAGGTGAAACTCGTAAAGAATTTCATCTCCTTCAACATTCTATCTACTTCTTCCCCTGCGCCTCGACTATTGCAGATGAAAGAACCAATCTGCCCCTTGATT
>SNQJ01S0046272.1:103123-118019 GCA_010110895.2 Picea sitchensis
TTCTTTTCTTATTTGCAGAATGAAAAATCAATTACCAATAAGAGAACTAGATACAGATAATATCCATAATATCAAATTCATCAGTTGATTCCCATAATTTATGGGGTGATAACAGAGTGCATCAGCGTGACCACTTTCTTAACCACTACATGAATAGGCTGCGAGACAACATAGTATACAGGCACATCTCCCCCAAAAAGAGGAGTGGAATTAGCCAAAGATACCATCGACAAAACCACTTCATCAACCAAAGGCTGGATATATTGTGAGGAAACCTCAGAAGACTCAGAATTAGAAGAGCTTGCAGATGGGGACGACAAACTTCGTACCTCTGGAAGGATAGGGAATAAATGAGTAAGGTGATATCCCTTGCATAGCTTATAAGGTAACTTAGGCTTACATCCTATCCATCTAGGTTTCTCAACAGAATAAATTCCCCCAGCATGACTAGCAGTGGTTGGTTGCACATCTCCAACATGACTTGCAGAGGTTGGTTATTGGTCAATAACATGACTCATGGAGGCTACAAACCTATTTTCAGTATGACTAGCAGTGACTGGAATTTTTCCCCCAGCATGACTTGTAGAGGTTGGGTGCTTTCCCCCAGCATGAATTGTAGAGGCTGGGTGTTTGTCTTCAACATGACTTGCAGAGGTTGAGGAACTATCTCCAACATGACTTGCAGAGGTTGGTGATTTCTTCTTCCTATTCTTCCTCTTTCTATTTCCTTTAGACCTCCGGTTACTAGTAACTATACTTTCACCAAAGATATGAGAAGGAGGAGGAGAATATTGTGTTAACGAAGGAACATCAACATGATTCCCATGACATAAAGTGCTTAACTGAGAAGTGTTAAGAGCATTTGGGACATTTGGAATGGTACTTCTTTTATTGATAATACAATGATCACTTACAACCAAAGTCGGCTACTGCTCCATGAACCTGGTCTGGGATTCTCTTCACCAAGCTCCAATTGCACCTCTGTATGGATTCTCCTCTCAACCTTCTTCTTGAGAAATGAAATAGGTTTCTTATGGAGAAAGAAGGACAAATTGGGGAATTTTGAGGCAATTCTCACAAAAGGGCTACAATTACTTGGGGCAAGGAAGGGATGTGAAACGAGAAGAGTTTCATTGTTATTATGTCTAGATGTGGAATGAGACCCCAACACCTCCTTTTATATGGGAAAATGATGGTTATTCGGTTGGGTGATGGGATATAGGTGGTGGATTAGTTGGGAAACTACCCAATATCCTGTAATCTCAATGAATTGCTTGCAACTTTTTATTTTTTTCAACTTTTGCAAGTATATGTGGGTTGTAGTGGTGCAACATGCATACATACGCAGGTTGTAGTGGTGAAACAAACATATGTACGCAGGCAGTATTGGTGTAGGGTGCATACATCTTCAAAAAATGGGTTTTTTAGAAGAGCGATTGAGTGATGACTTGGAAAAAAAATGCAAGTAAGAGGGCCAAAGGCCAAGTATGCATGTGTAGAGAAATTTAGGGCTATAAAAATTTGAAATATGTTGACCATGATATCAATGACGAAAATAATTTCCCATATCTTGTGCTCTGTAAGTTTCTGATTAAATCCATCCATTCTGAAACTCACATGATCATCATAGAACTACACATGTGAGCTAGGGGGTTGGAGAAAGTAGGTCTTCTAAACCTGTTCGACATACCACATTTTGGACGAAGCCAGGAGATCAACGCATGGGTGAAAATGATTCTATGTTGTGTGCATAGAGGATACTTGTGGATTGACAGAAAAATATCTATTGACACTATTTTGATAGTGCACATTATAGGTCTTTCGTCACAGGGACAGGACCCTGCATCCTTGTTTTTTTTATAAGAAGAATGAGAAAGATCTCATTGAGAGCATGAAAGAAAAATTTCATACATTCCATTGACAACGTAGTCTAGATGTCACTAGAATATGTGACCCAATGGTAAGGTTTGTGACGCAAGCCTTACCCTGTAAAATATTGAGGAAATGAAGAAAAGATCAATTCCTAGCAACGATTATAGCAGTTGCAGAATGATGTGTATAGGTTGTCCAGATGAACTAGGAAACATTGTTTTTGAACCAATTCTTTATTGAATTCAAGGAAGCATAGGACAAGTGGGGGAAATACAACTACTCTTAGTTATTTATCCTAATCACGCTATCAGCTTGGAGAGAGCTGAATGAAAACCAATTTTTGGGCCTCAAAGAGAATCATTGCTTAACTGCGTGCTATCAGAATCTTTGGTACACTTCACATAAGGCATGCCAGATGGACACTAATGTAACATTATATATCTACAAGGAAACTATCAGAGAAAACATAGAGAGGAGACCACACATACTACCTCAGGTGGTCAAGGAATACAAGGAAGTGGCACATTTTAAGCAAGGGTGTTGGACCTTGACCATGTTTTGGAGAACTTGGGTCATGTTTGACCAATTTTGGGACTTCGACAGGCTGGTCGAAGACGGAGTGCAAGGTGAAGCAGAGATCATGGGATCTCGCCCCCTTTTCAGGGATTTTTTGGTTTAGGGTTTATGTAACGGGCATGGGATGTCGGCCCATGGGTTTTTACCCATGTTTAGGCATTTTTGTAAAGTATAAATAGAAAGCTAGGTGATGTAAGAAGAGAGACAATAAGTGTTATACTAAATGCAAGAGATGTAAGTAGTTGGATCTATGTGATTAAGTTATCTCTGTGTATATTGTGTAGTGAGAACTTACAGAGTTGAGTGCAAGTAATTGAAAGAAAGGATTTGATTTGTACCTAACTCGAGGAAGGAGGATCTGGTGAGGTGCACGCAAATATTTTGTCCTATGCAGAGTAGGCTTTGATGCTCTGTGCATGTAAGGATATTGATAAAAGATAATAAAGAAGAAGAAGAGTTGGTGGACGTAGGCCCACGCTGGGGTGAACCACGTATATCCTATGTTATGGTTGTTATGTGTGATTGATGTGATTTATTCTTAGTGCTTAGCCTTTATGTATGTTAGATGCATATGATATAGTATCTTAGTTCTTAGTAATGTGAAGGAATGCTAGATCTGATCTGCTTATATGTGCTAAGTGCTTGAATGTGTTAGATATCATTGAATACTTCATTTCTCTGTAATTAGGGTTTACACATGCGATGTGAATAAGAGTTAGAAACTAATGAATATTAACTACCATTTCTCTGTTAAGTGTGGTAATCATAGATCTGTGTCCCAGCTAGGTTGCAGTGAGTCCTACAACCCCCCCTGCCTCTACCTCAGGTGAGACTTCATCTACTTCTTAGGTGTTTCCGAAAGGGCCAATAGTTAGGGTTTTGTTGGTGCACTATTGAAGCGTTGAATCCCGAGTCTACGACTGTGCCAACAAATGGTTCCATTGTTGGGACCTGAAACTGTGATTTTTGGGAACTAAAGAAAAGAGAAAGCTTTGTGTGTAGATATGTTGCCCTAGTGCACAGTACTCTACTTGATTTGTGAAATTTTGTGCTAAGAAAAGAAGTCTGATCTGAAGAAAAGAGGTAAGATATTAAAGCTTTGTGCTCTGATAAAGGTAAGATAAGTGGAAAATTTTTGTTTCAAAAGAATGGATCTAGGTATGTTTAATAGATTTGGTCCTAGTTTGGATACTAGGGCACAATTAGAAGAAAGAAGGTATGATATGAATAGATATGTTATTCCTATGCATAGAAATAATTTTCGGACTAACAAGTGGATCCAGGATCCTAGAAATAATTTTTTGTAGGTTCATCGCTGTGATCCCAGTGCGCAGTACAGGAAAGGTTGGGGATCGTTTAAGAGAAAGAGGGGATTAAATCTTTGCTATAGTTGCAGGAGACTGGGACATCTTGCTAAGGAATGCCTTGGTAGAGGCCCTAGTTGTCTTTGTTGTAAAGCTATGGACCATGAAGTAATAGATTTCCCTAGAATGATTGTTAAAGTTGAAAAGATGAAATTGAGACAAGAAAACCCTAAGGAAGGCCAAGAGACTAAGAATATGAAAGAATCAGAGGCTATATTATTACAGATGAAAGAAACATTGAATGATCATAGAGACACTAGTTTATCATAGATATTAAAAGAGAAAGAGTGCATAGAAACAAGAATAGGAGATTTCGACATAGACTGTGTATTGAATGTAGAAACACATGTGAATATCATGACAAAAAGAACTTGGGAAATTTTGGGAAAGCCATCTATGGTTCCTTCACTGGGAGGAATAAGATTGTTTAAAGGAAAATTGATATCCCTATGTGGAAGACTTACCTAGATACCTATGAGTGCTCATGGATCTTTGATAGAGGAAGAATTCGAGGTCATTAATTTTGTTGAGAAAAACAACCCCTTTGCTATTTATCTAGGAAAGACTTAGATTGAGAAAGATCAGATCCAAAGAAAATAAGAAGAAGAAGTTGTAGAACAGAAAAAGAAATAACTAAGGGATTTCATGGCTAGGAGAATAACGCACTTAATAGAAGAGAAGATGGACAAGTCGAAGCAACTTAGGGCCAGAAACTTCGCTATTGAAGTTGAAAGAATGCAGGAAGACTTGAAACACCTGTCCATGCAAGATAGCAGAGCATCTACTCCAGAAGAAGTATTACCCTCAAACCCCATGAAATAATATCATTAGCATGAAGTTACTGTGTTAAGTACAGACAAGAATCATAATGGAAAGAGGAACCCGGTAACTCAGATCATAGGGAAGAAGGCTAGAAAGCTCATTAAGAAGAATGCTAAGCTAGAAAAATTACAAGAGGTACCATAAAGGACTTCACAAAAGGAAGGTATATAGAAATTGAACCTCATCGACATATCAAAACAGTGCAGATTGGCACTTCACCATGGCAGAGTGATATAACCGTTGGAGGTGTCCCGACCGATTAGACCGACGCTCTAGAATGACTAGAAATGTAGTTATTGTTGAAACGTTCGCCATTGGACCATTGGGACCATGCCATAATGGATGGAATTGCATTGATTGAGGCCTTCCTACCTGTTGGAGGGATCTGTTAGGATGTTATCTATTTATCCCATCAAATGTTACACTGAGAACACTTTTGTGAATTGTATCTAAGCCCACATAGAATTCATTGTTATCACGTTGTTCCTATTGAGACCATGCCACTCATTGTATTACCTTGAGTGTTCGACGACTGACCTGAGATACCTGATATTGAGCATGCATGTTGGACGACATTAACACAGTAGAAAAATCCATCGAAGAGATCCTCATAGACCTCATGGCTGAGAAGGTCATGTCCGCAGGAGTTCAAGCCTCGTCGACGAGAGGAGTGCAAGAATCCTCGTCGATTGCTCGTGGATCTGGACCATCCCGAGCTGCGACAGAGAAATGAACCAAGCATTGTGATGACTTAACAAATGTGAAGCTCATCCCATCAATCCTACCTGACTACATCCTACCTCTCACGGGCGTGGTGAGTTGTGACAATGTCCTAAGAGACTTTGACTACACATTGATTACTGCATACCTCCCGAAGCAAATATGCATAGTCAAACCACAGCTAGATAAGATTCTAACGTTGAAGATCAGTGACTATAAATTAGGCGATCACAAAAAATACAGAATGCTCGCACCTCATAATTATTTTACCAAGACAAAGGGGAAGAAGTCGAAGATAATCCCTCAGCCATGGAGCATGGACATCGCGAGGTCCATGATCCTCAACGTAATGAATTTACCACACTTTGGAAGGTATCAAGAGGTTAACGTGTGCGTTAAGCTCTTGATTTCGTGCTTCCATGGTAGTTATTTGTGGCTGGACTTTTGCATCACCATAGATCTGGCGTTGATCCATAGGATCACCAAATTAAGCATGCAAGGACCATACCCACAAGACTTTTACCTAGGGAAGGTTGCAGATCGCGCCCTGGCACAAACAAAAAAAGACACCTATGGCGATGTGGAAAAGGGGAAGTGAGGCTACAAGGTATCCTCCATCTAGAATGGCACAGTATGCGTAGCTTTCCAGTTGATTTCTGGTAAGCTAGTTAGGAAAAAAAAACCCACGCAGGTCACAGGGTTTGTGATCGACCTCGCAGGAAAATGTGTGGAAGGGTTACAAATGAACTAGGCGAGCTACCTCGTCAACTAGTTAGAAAAATATTTTTGCGAAGCTTAGGATTATGGATACGAGTTCCACTTTAGTTGGTTGTTGATTCTCATCACCTTCATTGCTTGGGAGATGTCGAAAGGAGTGACCTTCCCTGAAATTGAGCCATCCGAACCACTAGCTGTGAAGTTCACTACGCTCTGGTATTCGAGCGACATGGTGAAACAATGGAAGTCAAATACGATATTTCAAACCTATTACCTACAACTAAAGTGGGCTATTGAGTCTTTCCCTCGCATGATGTCGAATACCCTACAAAGGTTCAGGCCCATTATGAATTTCTGCGTAGGAAGAAGTCAAAAGCCAATAAACCGCCATTTCATATTGTGCTAACGGTGGATGACATTGACCTTATCATTTTCGTTGTGACAGACACCTCAGAGGATATCTTTCAGAGAAGTGAAGAAAAACAAGAGACCATCTATGAAAGGATAGAAATAGAGCTGAAAGGGGTCTAGGAATCCTTCTACTCCAACCGCGTAGTGTCTACTGCGCCACCGCCATCAGAAGGAGAAGAGTTGGGAGATCATCCTGCCCAGATACGCAAAATAGCAAATGCAACAGAAGCTCGCCTTTTTCGTGTCCAGGAGGAAAAAGAACAAGCCACAGAGGAATGAAAGCAAGAAAAGGAGGAAGCCATAGAGAAACATCGAGTTGCACAACAATAAAAAGATGACCTCTAGGTAAAGTTTGCAGAGGATAGAGCACAGATCCATAAGGAGAAAGAATAGCTTCTCACGGAGCAGAAGGGATTTAAAGAAGTAGTCACTAGAGCACTTCTCTCAGTGACAGGCTTAAAACATATGGAAGAAGACCCAGTGGAGAGTCAAGTGGGGAAGCTTGCTGGAGCCATTCAGCAGCTCCAAGTGAGAATCGTGAAACTAGAGTAGCAAGTAGTGCCAAGAAATCTACAGGAAGTGTGCGATCAGAGAGAAGAAACCGTCATGAGCACAGTTGAGAGAATCAAGGCATTAGCCTTGGAATGAAAACATCTCATCAGTCGAAGTGCATAGACATATGAGAGCCTTGCATAGGAACCTGAGCTTAGGACATTGGAGTTACATCTTAAGGAGGAAAAGCAGTAATAGTGCAAGCGCATTTAAAGACATTACCCGTAATCAAGAGGATGAAAATATCCTAGGAATAGCGCATGATTCAGCAACAGGTCCATACCATCTAGAGTAAAGTCATGGAAGTGACCCAAAGGCTCTAGCCAGTGCAGGATGAGGCTTGCACACTTTTTGAGGAGATTGAAGGATGAGGTGCAGAACTGGAACAAATGGTGACTTTGGTGGACCGACGCTTGGCAGGACTTGTGAATGAGAAAGTTATTCAGGAGTTCATCAAGCAGGAGGCTCTGGCGAAGCAGTAGGTCGAAGTAGCTCGAGCCAATATAGAGGCATTTGAGGAAAAATTACCCAAATCAGAGTGACTCGGGACGAGTCACAAGTGAGTGTTGGGGGCATGTTGGCCCTTGACCAAGTTTTTGAGAACTTAGTTCATGTTTGACCGATTTTGGGACTTCGACAGGCTGGTCGAAGGCGGAGCACAAGGAGAAGTGGAGATCGCAGGATCTCACCCCCTTTTCAGGGATTTTTGGGTTTAGTGTTTATTTAAAAGGTATGGGATGTCGTCCCATGGGTTTTTACCCATGTTTAGGCCTTTTTGTAAAGTATAAATAGATATCTTGGTGATGTAAGAAGAGAGGCAAGAAGTGTTGTGCTAAGTGCAAGAGATGTAAGTAGTTGGATCTATGTGAGTATGTTAGCTCTATGCATATTGTGTAGTGAGAACTTGTAGAGATGAGTGCAAGTAAATGTAAGAAAGGCTATGTGCTGTACCTAACTCGGGGAAGGAGGATCTGGCAAGGTACGTGCAGATCTCATATCCTATGTGGAGTAGGTTTTGATGCTATGTGCATGTAAGGATATTGACAGAAGATAATAAAGAAGAAGAAGAGTTGGTGGACGTAGCCCCACGCCGGGGGTGAACCACGTATATCCCGTGTTATGGTTGTTCTGTGTGATTGATGTGATTTATTCTTAGTTCTTAGACTTTATGTATGTTAGATGCATCTGATATAGTAGCTTAGTGCTTAGTAATGTGAAGGAATGCTAGATATGATCTTCCTATATGTGCTATGTGATTGAATGTGTTAGATCCCATTGAATACTGTGCTACTCTGTAATTAGGGTTTACACCTGCGATGTGAATATAAAGAGTTAGATACTAATGAATATTAATTGCTAAGTGCTCTATTAAGTGTGGTAATCACAGATCTATGTCCCAACTAGGTTGCAGACACTTGAGTCTTGCAACCCCCCTGCCTCTACCTTGGGTGAGACTTCATCTGCTTCACAGGTGCTGCCGAAAGGGTCGGTATTTAGGGTTTTGTTGGTGCATTGTTGAACTGTTTAACCTTGAGTCTTCCCCTGTACCAAAAAAGGGCACCAATACATGTACATTCAAGAAAAGAAATACCTAGACTAATAGTGGTTTCCAACACAATATAGGTTGATGGAAGAGGATATGGGAAACATTAGGGATGATTGGGACAATCAGTGGAAGATTCCTCCCAGAGAGACATAGCCATAAACTCAGCCATACCCGAAAGTATATGACATCGATGAGGAGGAATAGGAATAAGAAGAGGACTAGGTAAAATATAAGGGCCCAGAGGAGACAATGCCACCACCATCACCGCGCAACGATAGAAAGAGAAAAGACTCAGCGACAGGGAGACTCAGACAACAATGGCCCAAGTGCAAAGCCATTAAGGAAGTCACCATTCAGGCCCTGATAGAATAATATTTGGAGAAGATAGGTGACTAGGTAAAATAAACATTTCAGCGTGCAACACAATGACATGAAGAGATGAACAAACGTATGCAGGAACATATGGAAAAATTATGATAGCTATCAAAAGCTGCAAACATCACACCTGAGTGACAAATGGAGGAGGAACTAACAACCAGCACAACCAATACTACAGAGGCAGGATCAGTGATCTCCCAATCTTTGGCAGTTGTTGGAGAATGAAGGATAATTAAGCTAGTGACAGGGGCATTCGAGTTCCCCAAGAATGAGATGCAAGAGTAGGCCAGGAGATTAGGTCAGATAGACCTAGTGTTATCCCAACTACTAATGGATGTGTTGTAGGAGTTATAGATGAACACAACACAAAGTTGAAATTGCGTGTCAAGAAGACATATAATGAGCTAGTCAAGATTACAATAGAAAATGTGGCCTTAGAGACAGAGCAAATAAAAGTGAATCATGAATGTGATGAGGCCTTGCAGAAATTAAAACGAATGAATCTAGTATTCAAGCACATATATCAAGAACTAAGATAAGTGAATCCATTCAGAGCTTCCGCACATGCATAATGGATCTAGAAGCACGCATAACACAAGGTACTCCCCCTGAAGAGAGGGATACGAGGAAGAAAATTGTGAAAACAATGGTGGAAAGTATAAAGACTCTAGAATTAGAGTGAATGAAACTGTATACAGATACTATGGGTGTCTAGACACAACTGAATGAAGACAAGGTACAACAGAAGATAACTAAGAATATTCAGACTACGTAGGGAAAGGTGCAGAAATTAAAAGAAACAATGGGAACATTGCCACCAGTAGAGGTGGTGACTGTGATGAATGAGAACCAAAAGATGCATTCAGAAATGAATCAACTCATGGTGGAGCAACAGGCCCGTGCACAACAGATATAATTTTAATAGGAAGAATGATATAGAGTGACAATGACCCTCACAATAACTCAAGGAATCATCAAATAGGTAGTTGAAGAAGGTGTCGAGAATGTGCAGGCTCATGTTACATTTGAAACAATTGATCAAATTTTGTAGAAAGAGATATAGGTCAAGGAAAAGGTTGCAACAATGAAGGTGACCTTCTATGCATTTATGCCACACTGGAAATAGGCCTGAGTGGCTCAGGACAAGCCACATGTGAGTGTTGGGGGCCTATTAGAGAGGCATTTTGGATAAGTTTTGGGATCTGCACCAAAAGGAAGTCAAAGCGTAAAAGGAAATTAGAAGAGGTAACAAAGTGTTCGATGGGAGAATAATTCAAGTAATCAAATAGCGTGACAAAAGGATGCGTAATGGAGAAGCATGAAAAAGGAAGAAAACAATTATAAACCATTGGGTTTTGGGGACACTTTGTCCACTTTTGTGATATTTTTTGGGGGGACACTTTGTCCACTTTTGTAATGGGCTTATCCCTAGTTTTATGTATAAATATATAAAATGTTTCTTTGATATAGGAGAGGTAGGGATATGGTATGTGTAAGTTGCTAATGATTTTGGGTAAGGGAGTTGAGCGAAGGAAGAAATCTGAGGTATGACTGAGGAGTGAACTAGCACTACAACAAAAGGGTTAGGAAGGTTTGGGATGATGTTACTATTGCATATATTGTAGCGCACATAGTTTTAATAAATCTATTAATGAATAATATAAGAATCCAGTTGTTGTTGACGTAGCCCAAGTTGGGTGAACCACGTAAATATATGTGTTATGATGTTTTTGCAATGTATGTTGTTTTATGGTATATCTTGAATGTATGTCTCACATATGATGTTATGATGTCATGCATAGATTATGTTTAATGGTCAGGTAATTATTAAGCTATGAGAAATTCACACTTGAGTAAGTGGTAGAAAGGACATGGATTATGCCTCACTTCCCCTCATCATTGTAGAACCTTGGTTCCTGCAACCCCTCTATATGCCTTGGGTGAGACTTCACTTTCTCTACAGGTGATGCCAAAAGGGCTGGTATCTAAGGGTTTTGTTGGTATTTGAATGATTAACCTTGGTTTTTCCCCCTACGCGCCAATAAATACTAACACACCATCCAAAAATAAAGACAAGATATAACCTGAGAAACCCAATACATGAGAAAACCAAACTAGAAGGTGAGACCACTCTGCTCTCTTTTCTTCAAATGTAAGTACAAAGAAAGAGGCACTCTCTGTGGCGTTTTGTTTGACATTGTGGCCTATATGGATACTACAAAATATCTCCTTATCTATTTCACTCTCAAAATTCCACTAATAATTTCTTTTCTCAACTAAGGAACAAGTACAATGCTAAAGAATGGAGCCACTTCTCCTCTTAGCGGCCCAATATTTAACATCATCTGATAGCCATATAAGGGTAGGGTTTTGACTTCCTCGACCCTCAATTGTGATAAGGTTTTGGACCTTCTACAATCTTATTGAAATTACATACGTGGATATCCCCATATGCATGAGTAATGGGGGATAATGTGGCATCCACTTCTATGGTAACCATGGTGGTGAACACGATAGTTTAACTTGCAGGAGGCATAACGTTTTCATATGAGCTCTGATTGACATGATTTTTTCATTGTTGGAAATGTATCAATGTTTAGAATAGTTTCAAGGTGTTTGAGCAAAATAAAACAAAGTTATGACCCAAACAAATTCTGTTTGATTCCTCAAAATGGATCTGGAAGGCTTCAAACCTCAATTTTCCAAACTAGGACCTGCCATTAAAATGACCCTCCAAGTTGATTCCTCCAATGTTTTCCACTCTGAAAGCATCAAAATAGATGAAAAATAATATAATGATCTACTCCAGATCATTCCTCCCCATTTAGGGAGGATTTTCATCCCCAAAATATTTACTAAATGAGGTGAGAAAGTTTTTCCTCTACCTTCTCTCTAGATTACCACGTTTCTTTGCTTGGAAGTTGTCCTTTCAACCCAATCTACCAAAGGTCATATAGCCCCCCTATTTTGTAGTTCTAGACCACTTATGCAAAATTGTGTCCTCTACCAACTCTTCCTAAGAATCTGGCGTTAATTACTCTATGTAAGGTAGGACCTAGTTCTCCTCCTAATCCAACATGAAAGGATTGTAGAGTTTGAGATTCTCCACATTCACTACTGAGTAAATACTCATGTATGGGGGTAGACTGATTTTGTAGGAATTATCTCCCACCTTCTCCTATATCTTGAAAGTTCCATACAATAGAGCCTTGATCCTCTTACTAGGACCCTCTAGTATTTCCTTGTTGAACTGCAACCAAACTCAATCTCCCACTTCAAATGACTTCTTGGTTCTATTTTGATCATGTCTAGCCTTGTATTTTTCTTGTGACTTATTCATCGTCTCTTGTACTTGCCAATGGATTTTCCTAATCTTCTCAATAATTTTTTATTCTCTCAATGCATCTCTTGTGAGATCCTGCCTCACTCCTACTTGTTGTCCATATACGACATCTAAGGGTGAAGGTGGAAAATATCCGAAGCAAGTTTCAAAAGGTGACTTACCAGTAGAAATGTGGATTTTTCTATTATAAGAGTGTTGTATGTAGATCAATTTTTCATCCCAGGTCTTTGGATGTTTCTGATTGTAACCCCTCAAAAGATGCACTAAATTTCTATTGAATACTTTTATCTACCCATCTTTATATTGATGGAATGATATAAATATCTTCAACTTATTTTCTATCTTCTCCGACAATGTAGTCCAAAATGTACTGAGAAATCTGGTATCCCTATCTAAGATGATGCTCCTTGGTATCCCAAAGTGCACCCAAACCTATTCAAAGAACATGATTTTTTCTTCTTGCCCTTTGATGGTCTTTGTACAAGGCATGATAATGCACATCTTGCTGAACTTGTCAACTACCAAAAATAGATAGTCATGTCCCTTCCTGGTTGTTGGTAAACCTCCCACAAAATCTATGGAAATTCTTTCCCAAGGTCGAGTGGGTACATGTAAGGGATGGTATAAACCTTGCTTCCTATTACTGGGCTTGTTGGTACAAAAACTTATACATCCTCTAATATACCATGCTACATATTCTTTCATTTTGGGCTAGTACACATAGCTCTGTAACTTAGAAAATGTCTTCCCAACACCAAAATGTACTAGAACCTTAGAGGTGTGAGCCTCTTTGATAAGCTCTAGTAGTTCACTTTTAGGGACAAAGAGCTTAAAAATCTTGTAGATTAATCCATTCTAGAAGTGATATTCATCCTTGTCATCACCTTCTTCGATATTAATTTGTCCCTGTAGCTGCTCAAACACCTCCTTGAAGTCCTCATCTTTTATGTATGATTCTATGTATGACTCTATGTATACATCATGGGTAAAATTATCCATGTGCATAAGAGTTCCCAAAGCTATAATATTGGATGTGAGTGGCCTTGAAAGCATGTCTTCCAACCTATTTATGTTTCCCTTCTTATACTTCATGACTAGATGAAATTGTTGTAAAAACCTCATCCACTTGTAATGCCCAATTTTTTGTAGCTTACTTTGGTCCTGCAAATATTGTAGCAGTTGGTGATTTGTGTGGATGATGGTATCCTTTACCATTAGATAGTTCTTCCTCTTCTTGATAGATTGAACCATGGCATAGGTTTCCTTGTCATATGTAGGGTAGTTGAGAACTACCTCATGAAATATTTCAAAATGATAGCATACATGTCTTCCTCCTTGCATCAAAATGGCTCCCATGGCATACCCACTTGCATATGTCTCCACTTCAAAATGATTTTGCAAGATTGGTTATGTGATAATTGGGGCTTGACTAATATTTATTTTTATCTCATCGAAATCCTTCTATTGATTATTTCCCCACTGGAAACGCTTACCATTCATTGTTATGGTGTGGAGTGGTGAAACTACCACTGAAAAATGAAGCTATGAACTTCCAAAAGTACCATGATGCCCCAAAAAAACTCCTAACTTTAGTGAAATTTGTAGGAATTGACCATTTCATTATGACATCCATCTTTGCGGGATCTATATCGAGCTCCACTCCACCAATCACATACCCCAAATACACCAAAGTTTGTTGAGAAAACTCACACTTCTTGAAGTTAGACAGTAGTTGGTACTTCTTCAGAGTCTCTAACACCTGCATGAGATGTGATATGTTCTCCTCCCAGGTAGCACTATAAACCAATATATCATCCAAATAGACTATAACAAATGAATCTAGATATGGGAATAATATATCATTCATCAATATCATAAATGTTTTTGGTGCATTACATAAACCAAATGGCATGAATAACCATTCATACAAACCTTTCCTTATCTTGAAGGAAGTATTACAATTTTATTCTTCCTTGAAGCATACAAGATGGTATTGTGATCTGAGATCCAACTTGGTGAAATATTTTGCATGATGCAACTGATCTAATAGATCATCAATCCTGGGTAGAGGGTATCAATGTTTTAGTGTAATATTGTTCAATGCCCTGTATTTGATACACATTCACCAAGTCCCATCCTTATTTGGTACAATTATGATATGTTACCCACAAGGTGAGGTGATCGGTCAAATATCACCCTACTCCAACAACTACTACAACATCTTCTTCACTTCATTTTCTTCCATAACAGACTTTCTATACAACCCGATATTCGAAAATGGGGAGTCTGGCAACAACTATATTTTTTTCTCCACTTCCCTCTTGGGTGGTATCCTTTTAGGATCCTCGAACACTCTTATGTATGCCTATATCAACTCCTTCAACTAATGTTTCTTCTCATTAGTACACCCCTCCAAGGTTACCTTTACTCTTTGTTGGATTACTGAGAGGGGGGGTGAATCAGTAATAGAGCAATTTAATCCTTTTTTTTAACCAAATAATCCAAGTGTTATGTCAATGTAGAATTATCATCCAATAATGAGCAATGAAAAAATGAACAATCATACACATACACAGTACACCAGTGTTTTAAGTG
>SNQJ01S0046273.1:14757-54942 GCA_010110895.2 Picea sitchensis
ATACCTGGGAGTAAGTGACCTTCTTTGTGATGTAGTCCATTTGGGTTCATGATCTACTCTTCTGTAGTTTCCTTCATACTGATTGAAGCTTCTTTGATTCCTGAAGGTAGGAGGTCTTCTTGGATATTCATCTCTTTTGTAATCATTCCTTCTTTCTCGTATCCTAGTCCACTTCTCATCAACTGTCTCTGTAGCTCTTCCTTCAACTTTCTTGTTGGTATTTGCATCTTCTTTGTATGAAGTTTCACCCGTGCATCCAATATGTGTTAATTCTTTTGGCACTTGAGAGTTTATTAAGCTCTTCCTCAATGAGACAACTTCTTGTTCAAGTTTCTCACAATCTTCTTCTTTCTTCATCATTTGGACCTTATTTACTTCTGCTATTCTTCTTGCTTCTTTGAGTAGAGTTTTCAAGGAAATGGTTTCTTCTCTTAGTTTCTAAAAATCTTCTAATCATTTCTTTAAGCTTACAATTGTCTTTTCATAACTACCCAATTCACTTCTTAGTTTTCTACGTGTGTCTTTGAGCTCGCTATTTTCAATCTCAACATGCTTCAATTTTTTAAGATTCTCATCTTCTTTTTGAATCATTTCTACTTCATTATTTTCTTCTTCTTCATTGTCATCTCTTTCAATCCTTAGATGAGGATGTTCAAATTCAACATGTCCTACTCCTTCACAATTAAAGAAAAAGAAATGACCTCTATTTGCTTCATTGAAATATGAGATGTTGAAATTTGATTCAACTTCTTTTTCTTATGGTACTTATAACCTTGCATAAAGGTCTTGTATCTTGTCCCAAATCTCTTTTTTTGATGCACATGATCCCACCTTGGATTTCACTGAATCTTATTCCTTTTTGCTCCCTTTTGAGTTGCAGTCCTTGGTTTCTTTAAAGGATTGTATCCTGAAGCAACTGAAAACCAAACAATGTCCCCAAGAGCTTTCAAGTAAGTTTCCATTCTATTACTCCAGTATTCAAAATTGCTTCCATCAAATGGTGGAATCCCATTTGGAATGTTTTCTTCCATTTCTACTTAGGATCTTCCTTCCAATGGTTAAACTGTACTGAACGTAACTTGCTCTGATACCAATTGTTGATACTCAGAGGGGGGTGAATCAGTATTAAGTATAATTTAAAACCTTTTTCAAATTATACTTAAACCATTCAATTATATCCGATGATCAATGAACAATATTATAAGAGTTACACCAATGCACCACAGTACACCATGCACAATATACGAAAAATAATCAATAGTTATTGTTCAAGGGAAGTAATGACTTCCAAAGGTAGCTACAACTTCCAAATGTAAAAGGGAGGGATAAACCTCCAAGAGGAAGATGCAATCCTCCAATATCAAGAGAGATTTTAACTCTCCATCCTTGCCCCTTCCTTCCACCCAATAATACATGAGAGATAATAAAACTTTACATTAAATCATCACCATCAACCAACCATCACATAGTGATTTATGAGAATTCTTCAACTTATGCAATTCTTCAATTCGTGGAATACTCTAATCCTATAGATAATATTACTCAATGTATTTTCTGAAATTTCTCCAAGTTTCACTTCTTGAATCCTCCCCAAAAGGAAGTTATAGAAAGAATGGTAGACCTTATTCAATTCTGGTTTATTCAGGAGATTAAAATTGTACAGAATGCCCCGTGCTCAATATTTAACATTCAATTCGAAAACTCACACACAAGAAACTAAATTCCCTACACTTTCCAATGAAATTCGTACCACATCATTTGGATTCTCGATGAATCATTTATGACTAGTTTACCAGGAACACCTGTTTATTGACTAGCTTCAGGACTAGTCAAAAACTCTATTTTCCACAGAGTGTATCTCTATAATTATAGAGAATCAAGAGCTGAAACATTTCTCAAATGTACCTTGACATGTCTTATCAATACCATATCAATTGTACCATCTAAATCGTTCTAGACAAAAAGTTATAGCGAAAATGGTAAGACGACCTGAAAATAACATACCTTAGAACACATCACCAAAAGACTTCATCTTCCCTTGAAATCGAGCCTTCTTTACTTCTGATTTCCTATGAAATTTGACTTGTATTTCAAGTGAATGTATACTGATATTTATTTATACCATTTATGTAACATTCTTTTAACATTAGGGCCGACCTAACACTTTCTTATTTTGTAATTCTTTTCTTTAATTATCTTTAGGGCCTACATGTACTTCCTTCTTCAATTAACTTGGTCATATTCAAAAATTCATTTCTCCTCAACCATGAGGATCCAAATGATGTTCCACATACCACCAGAAAAAACATGATGTATACTATCCATCCATGATCTTTTTATCTTCATGTGCATTTCGCTTCATGTCCAAATACCTTCATCAATATTGCAATCCAAAACCAATGACTAGGGTTGACATCAATGACAACAACCAATCTTCCAATAGCTCCACTATCGTAACCACTTGTTCCAGCTGTGAGCCTTTTCCTTCAATCTCTTAAAAAAGAGTGTAGTCTTCATCCTGCACCAGCTAGAATCTCTATGTAAATTCCATGACTCTTCTCTGGATGGCAGCAATCTACTATTGGACTACACATTGTTCATGTGATATTTTCATCTTCTCAACTGCAGTAAGCAGCTTCATATGTTCTTGTACGGTGGACGTCTGTTGCTTCGCCTCCTAGAGTTATGCTTCTAGTTTCCTCAGCTTCATATCTTCTGCAAGGCACTCATAGATCTGCAGACTTTGATCACTCAGTTTCTTACACTCTGAGTTGAGTTCCCTGAATCTTTCTACTACACTCTTGGTGGTTTCTTCCCTTTGATCGCACACTTCTTGCGAAGTGCTCGACACTACTTGAAGCTCTAACTCTTTTAATCTTGCTTGAAGCAATTGAATGGCCTTAGAAATATTCCCCACTTGTATCTCAGTTGAATATTCTTCCTCCTATGCCAAGCCCGACATAGAGAAAAGTTCTTTAGTCACTGCTTCTTTAACCCCAATCTGCTCTGCGAGTAACCGGTCTTTTTCTTTCTTGATTTTCTCTTTTTCCTCCTCAAACATCGCCCTAATTTCATATTTCTCATTCTACACAAATCGAAGTCACTCTAAGACATCCTCCTTCTCTTTCTTCAGGGCTTCTATAGCCTACTCCTTTTCTTCTTGGACTCGACAAAGTCGAGCCTCTGTTGCATCTTCTAACCTTCATAATTGGGTGGGCTCATCCCCCAATTCTGTAATCTTCGACAGAGAAGGTGTAGTAGGTATTGTGTGGTTCAAATAGATGGCTTGTTGTATGTATTTGAGCTCTTTCTCAATTTGTTCATACAGTGTATCCTTCTTTGCTCCATGTCTCTACAAGATATCCTCTAAAGCATCCTCCATGACTATGATGATGAGGTCAACATCGTCCATTGTGAGCACATTCTTTGACTAAGGCTTACTGACTTGGGTCTTCTTTATTGTTGAGGGTTTCTATGAAGAAACCTTTTCCTTTGTCACTTTGTTGGGGGATCCTTTGACGGTGTCACTTTACCTTTGTCTTAATATTCTCCTTCTTCCCCTCCTTCTTCTTGGTTCACTTCGTCTCCTCCTCCTCTTGTGGGTGAATCAGGCCTACTTTCCTCTGAGGCATTGTCCTCCTCAACAGTTTCTATGTTCCACACTTCCTCCTTTTTCTTCCTTTTCTTCATGCTAGTCTATCCATCATGTTCGACCTGGGTGACCAAGGGACTTCTAATGATGTCGGAGTCGAAAAGTTCTGCATACTCCACCAATACAAGGAACTTTGTTGGCCATTCTTTGGTGATCTCCACCATGTCTTCATCGATCAACTTATAGTAGGATTGTAGCTCCTCCTTTCTTTAATCCCTGCACATGGTGAAGTAGATAAAGTGTCGATTTGCATGGAACTTTTCTATCGGCCTGTACTGGTGCAGTGTATTTAGGGTCATTCATGGAAATGCCTTAATGGAGAACTTTATCTACTGGTAATAAGCTTGGAAGAAATCATTCGACTGCCACTACTTCGATGTGTCATTCGTGTACCACAAGGGGGAGAATCGCACAACCAACGACTCTGATGGCTCAACCTCCAGGAAATTTTCTCCTTTCGACATTTTCCAAGTGAAAAATGTGATTAAAACCAATAACCAAGTAAAATGGAACTCGTATCCCTAATCATGTTCTTTGCGGCATTCCTTCTCGAGCTCGTTGACGAGGTAGCTCACCTAGTTCATTTGCATTCCTTCTATGCACTTCCCTACGAGGTCTACTACGAACCCTATGATCTGTGTTGGACGGTTCTTTTTGAAAATCTAGGTGCACTATGCCATATTGGATGGGGGCTACCTTGTAGCCTCAATTTCCCTTCTCTACATCACCATAATACTTTTTTATGCATTGTTCTAGGGAGTGATCTGAGGTCTTCTCTGGTATAACTGTTGAGGGTCTGGTCCCTACATGCTCAGTCCTGTGATCAGGTGGATCAGTGATGGATCCATAGTGGAATGCCTATCGAGACACATATATCATTGTGGTAGCATGATAGGAGGAGTTTAATTCAAGTGTTAACCTCCTGATGTCGGTTGAAGTGAGGGATATTCATCACATTCTGGATCATTGATTGTGCGAGATCCTTTATCCAGACCTAGGAGACTATGCACAGCTTCTTCCCAATCATGTTCATCAAATACCTATGCGATGCAAGCATCACATAGTTCTTCCAATATCCAAGGTTGAAGTCGTTGTTATTTAGAGTTGGGATATGTCCTAACTAGGGACAAATACACGTATCCCCTTTGAGATCTACACAGTGATCAACATGTATTCAAAGTCACGTGGGATACTATCGTGGTTCATTGTGCCAACCAAAGGTGGTATGTACTCTGGCAAGCCCGACGGGATCTTCTTCGCATTAGCCAGTTCATCGTGGTGTTTGCTTCGCTTCTCACTAGTATGACTAGAATGATGTCCAGTCTAAGGGGATGCTTGCAATCCTCCAGTTGACGATGCATGTATTCCTATAGACATGACTCTCTCAGCCATGAGTTCCATAAGAATCTCCTCCATATAATTTTCTAAAGCACTATGTTTTCCTGACATTCACACTTGTAACCAAATAAATCGGGTAGGCGAACAAAAAATTGAAGTAATCATATGAATGGAGAAGAAAAGCACGATACAATGGATTCTTTGTTAGCTCGGATATCACAGTTTGCAAAAATTGGTCCCTGCGCAACGTCCGGAGGGTTAAATAAGAAAGAATCATAACATATTCCTCCAATAGGTAGGAATTCCTCAATCAATATGAATCAGTCCTTTAGGGCATGGTCTCAATGGTCCAACAAAAGTATTTCCGACAATAATTGTGTTTCTAGTCGTTCTGGAGCATCATTCTAATGATCAGGGCACCTCCAACGGTCATATATCTTCACCGAGGTGAAGTCCCATTCTGCGTGGTTCTGTTATTCTGGCGAGGTTCAAGTTCTGCGAATCTGCCTCCTACAAAGTCTTTTCTAAAACTTGTTGTAGTTTTTATAACTTAGCTTTCTTCTTACTGAGCTTCCTTGCCTTATTTCTTGTGATCTGAGTCTATGGATTCCTCTTTCCATTCTTATTCTTATCTTCTCTTAGCATAGTGATTTCATGTTGTTGATGTTCTTTCAAAGGGGTCAAAGGTAATACCTCTTCTCTTACTATTTCTGGGGTGGATACACTTCTTTACTGCAGGGAGAGGTTATTTAAGCCTTCCTGCATTCTTTTATCCTTGAAAACTAATTCAATTTCCCTTTGTTGCTTCGACTTGTCCTCTTGTTCTTCTACTATTCACTCTATTATTCTAGCTATGAGATCCCTTAGTTATTTATTTTTCCATTCTTTATCTTCCTCCTCTACTTTTCTTCTGATCTGGTCCTTCTCAATCCAAGTCTTTCCTAACAAAAGTGGAAAGGGGGCATTGTTTTCAACAAACTTAATGACTTCAAATTCTTATTCAGTCTATGTTTCATGAGCAATAATAGGTATATTAGTAACTCTTCCACATAGGGTTATCATCTTTCCTTTAAACAGGCCTATCCTTCCCAATGAAGGTATCATAGTAGGCTTTTCCAAAATTTCCCAAGTGCTTTCTGGCATAATTTTCACATGTGTTTCTTCATCCAAAACACAGTCTATGTCAAAGTCTTTTATTCCTGTAACTATGTGTTGTTTTTCTTTCAAGATCTATGGTAAAGCGATGTCTCTGTGATCATCTATTTCTTATTTTAACTATATTAGCATAGTCTCTGACTCTTTTTCTGTATGATTCTTTAATATATCCTTAGTCTCTTGACCTTCTTCATAGTTTTTTTGTCTCATGTTCATCTTTTCAACTTTAGCAATCATTCTTGGAGAATCCCCAACCTCATGACCAATGTATTTACAAGAAAGATAAATAGGACTTGTACCAGGGAATTCCTTAGCAATATGTCTCAATATTCTATTATTATAACATAGTGTCAATCCTCTCTTTCTTTTACATGATCCCCAACCTCTTCTGTATTGCGCATTAGGATCACAGTGTTGGACCTGTAATCTACAAAAAATCTTTCTAGGTTCCTGCATCCACTTATTAGTCCAAAAGTTCTTTCTATGCATATGAATAACATATTTTTCTCTATTTCTATCAATTTTATTCAGATAAATTCTTTCTTCTAACTTTTCCCTAGTTTTCAGACTAGTAAAAAATCTATCAAACATACCTAGATTCATACTTTCAAAGAAAACATTTCCACTTATCTTACCTTTACTAGAGAACAAAGATTTAAGATATTACCTCTTTTCTTCAGATCAGGCTTCTCTCTTAGCACGAAGCTTCATAATTTAAGTAGAATACTACGCACTACAACAATAGATCTACACATAAAGATTTCTCTTTTCTTTAGTTCCCAGCAATCATAGTTTCAGGTCTAGGCAACGGAACCATTTGTTGGCATAGGGGCAGACCTGAGGTTCAATGCTTCAACAATGCACCAACAAAACCCTAAATACCAACCCTTTTGGAAACCCCTGTGAAGAAGATGAAGTATCACCAGAGGTAGAGGTAGGGGGGGTTGCAGGATGCAGGTGTCTACAACCAAGTTGGGACACAGATCTGTGATTACAACACTTAAAATAGCACTTATCCAATAATATGCATTAGATTATGGTTCTCATTAACATCTCAGATAAAACCCTTATTATATATAAGCGCAGTAACAATCTAGATCAAGCCCTTAAAGCCTCTTATCACATAACATTAGCTCAGATCTAACATGCAGATACCATTAAGAACTAAGCAACAACATCACACAAATCACATCAAGACACAACATATACGTGGTTCACCCCAATGTGGGGCTACATTAACCAAATTTTTCTTCTTCTTTATTCGTTTTAAAGCTTCCTACATTCTTCTTCTCCTGTGAACAAAGCCACAGAGCCAAGCTTCACACTAGAGAGGTGATCTGCGCACAACACACTAGATCCACCTTCCCAAAATCAGGTCAAGGAACATAACCAACTCCTTCCTAGCACAAATCCTTACATAGTTTGTTGCACAGAGCAACTTACAATCTCCTGCACTAATCCAACATTGCACTTACAACATATCGTGCACATATACAACCACTACTAGTGTTTATTATAACGCTTAACTACTTATTTATACATTTACAAAAAGGCCTAATCATGGGTAAACCCATGGGCCGACACCCCTTAACCCATTACATAAACACTAGAATCCCCTTGCCAGGTCCACAAGATCGCAAAATGAGTGAGATGTCGCGATCTCAACTCCGCATGGGTGCTCCATCTTCGACCAGCCTATAAAAGTCCCAAAAGTGGTCAAACAAAACCAATGTTTCCTCAAAACTTGGTCGAGGGCCAACATCCCTCCTGTGGGTGTTCTAACACAGTTTTCAATGATTCCTCTGGCATGGTCACTGCTTCTTGATTTGGGTTTGTCCCATTGACTCTCAAGGATTCTTCATGGTTTTCTGGTTGAGCTTGACTGCCTATGTCCTCATTATTTCGGCCCTACCCCTCTTTTTTCCTATCGATGTCCATGCCCACAAGTTTTTTCTATTGGGGTTCCTCTACCACAACTATTTGGCTTCCTGGTGTTGTATCCTGTGATGGGATTTTGTCCACATTGATGACTTCTGGCAGTTGTTGTTCACTTCCCTGCGATTTTGTTTGTTCTATGGTCCTAACTATGGATTTTATGGTAGTCTATTTTGGTTCTTCTTGCTTGGGTGGTTCTATGGTCTAAAATATGGTCGTTCATCGAGCTCAGTAGCCTCTGCAATCTCTGTAAACTTCGCTTTGTGCTTCGTATGATCTATCTCTCTTCCTCTTCCAAATTTTCAATAAGTTTTTTTATCCCATGTCCATGCTTTGTATGGGAATAGTGTGAATCTTGTCAAATACATTACCTTTATTAATGATTCAACGAACCTCCATTTCCGTCATACTTTCCATTACTTTCCCTTTCCATCTCCAGTTGGCGTGATTAATGTCATGTCTCATCAGTCATTTTCGACATTTAATTATAGTTTCCTTCATCACTTAGGACTTATTTTTTCGTAGCCTCCTTTCACACATTTTTTTGTATTAAAATGACCATTGGACTTGTCTTCATCGGGCTTGTATTCCAAGTCTGCATGATCCTTCTCCTTTTGGCACATTGTACCTCTGTTGGTACCATTTGATCTCCTGCTTTTTCTTTTTTTTTTCCTGCACGATGACTTTCAAGTGGTGGGTGGTCGATTGTCCTTGTACATATTCAATTGGCTCCCATTGATCATCCTTCTAATTTTTGCACCTCCTAAGTCCTTCAACTGTACAAATCCCCCATCTGTGACAGTTTTTACTTCGTACGGTCCTAACCAGTGCATTCTGAGTTTTCCTTGATGCTGAATATCTTTGTTGTCATACATCAACACTAAGTCTCCTTACTTGAAATTTTTCTTCTTGATTTTTCTTTCATTCCAATATTTGTCCCTTGCCTTCTGAACTTGTTGGTGGAATCCTTCTAGGATCCTATCTTCCTCCATTATCAACAACCAATTCATCTCGTCATGTACTGCGCCTCATTCTATCATGTGCGTAATCGTTGCTATGCACAGACTGGGTACCCGAAATTCTAATGGAACCATTTCTTCTTGTCCATATACCAATCGGAATGGCATGTTTCCTATCAAATTCTTGCATGTGGTTCTGTATTCCCACAATACTACTAGTATTTTGAGGTCCCAATCATCCATGCTGATATTACAGATCTTTGTCGGTGAATTCTCAGAAATTTTGTTAAATGCTTCTACTGCTCCATTTGCTTGTGGATGATATGGAGTGCTCTTTTGATGATGGAATTCAAATTGTTCATTCATAGAATTAATAGTACTATTGATGAAGTGAGTGCCTTGGTATGTCATCAAAATTCTTGGGAAACCAAATCTAGTGATTACTTGTTCAAATAAAAAGTGTGTTGTTGTTTCTGCACTGCAATCTTTTACCGGTGTTGTTTCCACCCATCTTGTCAGGTATTATGTCACAGTGATAATGTACCTCACTCATGTCCTCTTTTTTGGTGGGTTAATTGGTCCCACAAAGTCCATTTCCCATTTTTCAAATACCTGCAGAGTTACATGTGGTCACCATGGCATCTTGTCCCTTCTATTGGTTTTACCAACCATTTGACATACATCGCATCTATGGAAGTACTCTTTTGAGTCTTTGTGAATGGTCGGCCACCATAGTACTGTGTGCAATACCTTCTCCGTGGTATTTTTTCCTGTGTAATGTCCTCCTGCTATACTTTCATGGGATTCTGCTAAAACACTTGGTATTTCATGTTCTAGCACATGTATTCGCAAGATTCTATTTGCGCCCATTTTGTATAAGTGTCCTCTGATCCGTTGATAGTATGCAACCCGAAGTACTAGGTTTTTCTTCTGAACGGTGTTATATTCTTGTGTTGCAGTGCTTGTACGCAAGTACTGGATGATGTATACAAAGTATTCATTAGTGATCTGGACTGAAAATAAGTTTGCATCTGGAAAATTGTCCTCTAAATTTGTAGATTCTTCTCCATTCATGACCCTTGATAAGTGGTCAGGTCATGTAATCAACTTTCCTTCCTTTACTTTTACTTCAAAATTAAACTCTTGAAACAATAGTAACCATCAACAGATTATCCCCCCCAACACTTTCTTGTTGACTAGGTATTTAAGGGCTGAGTGATTTGTGAACATCTTAAAATGTTTTCCCAATAAGTAATGTTTGAAGTTATGCAGTGCGTAGACCATAGCTAGGCCTTCCCTCTTTGTAGTGTTATAGCTCTTCTTTGATTTTGATAGTTTATTTCTCATGAATTCTATAGGATGATCCAAATTTGTAATATTCCAGATATAAAAAGTATGCAGAACAAAAATAAAATTCTATAAATGGAAGATGAACAATAATATAACCAGAACAACACCACAATAACACCAAAATTATATCAGAATAACACTAGAAAGAGTACTTCAATTACTGAAAGAAATGTTCACTTTCCTCTTCAAGGGGGAAACCTCCAGTAGAGGTCTATTAAAATAATATCCAACACAACAGTCCTCATACCTCAACTACTATTTCTACTAAATATGTCTATTAGAAGAACCATCTAGAGGAAGATCCTTCTAGAAGTGAAAGATTCTATTAGGTCTTCTTACATTCGAATTATTCTTCCTTATTGTTATGCCTTATTAATATCGACATTTATTACATCGAAATATATTATTCTGCCTACGTGAGGGGTAGGTCCCTAACATGTCCTCCCCCTTAAAAACAACCTTGTCCTCAAGGCTTGAGATGTGGAAATTGTTGCAGAATGGTAGTTGGTTCCCAAGTGGCATTTGTTGGGGTTGTATCTTTCCACTGGAATAACACTTCCTTTATGGTTCATTTACACAGGTGATTCTCACGTTGGTCCAAAACTACTTGTGGTTGTAGCCAAATGGAGCCTTCTTCATCCAACTCGGGAAGGTTGGTTTGATTTTGGCACTTAGTTCCAATAACCTTCTTTAAGAAGGAAACATGAGAAACAACATGTAGCCTAGAATGACTGGGAAAAGCTAACTGATAGGCCACCTATCCCACATGCTTGATAACAATATAAGGACCATAAAATTTGGGCTCTAGTTTATGACAATGGTCATCCTTGAGGGAATTTTTCTTGTAATATTGCAGTCGAAGAAACACACGATCCCCTTCTACAAATTGACATTCAGAGTGACCTTGATCTGCTTGTTGCTTCATGCGATTCTGGGCCATGACCAAATTCTCTTTGAGGGTACAGAGAATATCCTTTCGAACTATAAGCGTTTGGTCAACTACTTGGACATTCAAGACACTTGGTAAATATGAGAGAAATGAAGGTGGATTTTGTCCATATACCGCTTCAAAACGAGTCATGAAAGTAGTTGTATGGTATGAAGTGTTGTACCACCATTCATCTAGTGGTAACCATTAAGCCCATTGATTTTGATTTTCCAAGGAAAAACACCTCAAATATGTTTCCAAACACTTGTTGGCAACTTAAGTTTGACCATTAGTCCGGGGATGATAAGTTGTGCTGAGATGAAATTGGGTGCCTTGTAGCTTGAACAGTTCTTGCCAAATCTTGTTGGTGAAAGTTGAGTCATGATCAGAAACAATAGAATGTGGCATGCCATGAAGATTGAAGACCTGATCCATGAAAATTTGAGCCATAATACCTGTTGTAAATGGGTGTTGAAGAGCACAGAAATGAGCATACTTGGAAATGCGATCAACTATCACCATGGTGACTGATTTCTTTCTCGATTTAGGTAATCCTATAATAAAATCCATAGATATATCTCACCAAATAGAAGGTGGAATTGGAAGTGGTTGTAGTGTGCTTGGAGATTTGATTGTTTATCCCTTGTTGTGTTGACACACATCACATTTATCCAAAACATTACGAACATCTTGTTTCATATCATTCCCAAAAAAATAACATTTGACCCTGTCATAGGTATTGGTAAACCCAGAGTGCCCAGCTATGGGTGTAGCATGAAGCTCAGAAAGTACCGTGGATTTAATTTTTGATTGTTTACTTAAATACAAATGGCCTTTGTATCGAATCTCATTATGGAGCCAAGTGTAGCCTGGGGAAACTGGATAATTGGACTACAATTGTTGTATCATATGCGAAATTTTGGGATCGTGTAGCCATTCCTAGCGAATGGCTTGGAGCCAATCTGGTACAATGAAGGAGAGAGAAAAAAGGGACCCTTCATTTTCATATTTTTGGGAAAGTGCATCCGCAACCACATTGTCTTTGACTTTCTTGTAAATTATCTCATAATCATATCTAAAGAGATTAGTCACCCATTTTTGTTAGTCTGGGGAGGAAATGTGTTGTTATAGAAAATACTTGAGGCTTTGATGATCTATCTTAATTTGGAAGCATTGCCCCAATAGATAAGGGCATAAAATATCAAGAGCATGAAGAATAGAGAACATTTCCTTTTCATATATTGATTTTCCCAAATTTCGTTCAGACATTTGTTTGTCAGTAAAGGCCAAAGACCGACCCTCTTGCATAAGGACAACACCAATTCCTTTCCCTAAAGAATCACATTCCAGGACAAAGGTCTTTGTGAAATCAGGAAGGGTCAGGAATGGAGTGGTGCACATGGCCATCTTCAAGGTTTGAAAATCCTAAGAAGTTGTTGGAGTCCAAGTGAAAGAATTATTTTTCAAGAGTGCAGTGAGAGGTGCTACAATCTTTCCATAATCCTTAATAAACTTGTGATAATAAATTGTTAAGCCCAGAAATCCAAACGAGATTTTGAGAATCTTTGGGTGAGACCAGTCTTGCATATCTTCAATATTTTTAGGATCCACCCTCACACTGTCCTTACCAACAAGATGACTCAAGTAATCAACTTTCGAGGTGCCAAAATCACATTTAGATTGTTTCAAGAAAAGTTTGTCTTGAGAGATTAGATGGAGAATTTGATCCACATGAGCAAGGTGGTCTATCCATGTTTTTCTATAGATGAGGATATCATAAAAAAAAACTATGACAAAATGACAGAGAAAAGGATGGAATACATGATTCATGAGGATTTGGAAAGTAGAGGGAGCATTACACAAGCCAAAGGGAATGACCAAAAACTCATAGTGGCCCTCATGATTTCTAAAGGTAGTCTTAGGAATGTATTCCTCTTTCATACGGATATGGTAGTATCCAGAAGGAAGATCAAGTTTAGTAAAGAATTGGGTGCCACTCAATTCATCCAAGAGGTCATCAATGAAAAGAATGGGAAATTTGTCTTTAATGGGGAGTTTGTTGAGGTTGCAAAAGTCAGGACACATGCACCAAGAACCTTATTTATTAAGAACCATGAACATAGGAGAAGAGTAGGGGCTCGTACTAGGGCGAATAACATCTGCATTAAGCAGTTCTTGAACCATTTTCTCAATTTCATTTTTTTTGGAAAAGGGGTGACAATAGGGATGGATATTGGGAGGAAGGCTTCTTGGGACAAGAAGAATGGAATGATCATGAACACCATGGAAAGGCGAGATTCCTTGGGGTGTGGAAAAAACCACTTGATGTTTAGATAGGATGGATTGGATGTCTTGCGACACAGAGGGTGTCTCAGTTGCTTGTATGGCATGGAGTTGGGAAATAATGCCATAATGACCTTTTTTGAGTAGTGTTTCCATGCGATGGGAACTAATGATATCAGGGGAACCGACAGTGATGCCTTGGAACTTATATTTTTGGCCCTCTTGGTCAAATTTCATGGTTAATTCCTTAAAATCCATGAGAATGGGACCCAAAGGCCTTAGCCAGTCTGCACCCAACACAATGTCACAACCTCCCATGTCAATAGAAAACATATGATATTTCAGGTGGTAGTCACCAATTTGGAGATGCACATTTTCACAATGCCCTCCACATTTCATGGAATCACCATTGGAAATCATGATTTGGAAATTATTGACTACACAAATATAGCAATTAGTTTCTTGAGAAATGCGGCGATGAATAAAATTATGGGTGCTTCCACTATCAACAAGAATGATGACCTTCCTATGCTTGATATATCCAATTAGCTTGAGTGTTTGGGGAGCAGAGAAGCCATTGAGATCATTTAGGGAAATGATCGGTTCTACTTCGAGAGGGTCTAAGGGAGGGTTTATGTCAGAGAGTCCAGGTGACATAGACACAAAGGGAGCTTCAACATCCTCTTCTAAAACATCCTCTGAGATGGCCGTAAAAACATTTTGTTCCTTAAACTTGTGTCCTATAAAATATTTTTCATCACAAATATAACAAAGGCCTTTGAGTTGGAGTTCAGCCATTTCGGCCTTGGTCAATTTTTGGATCTTTAGTGGAGTAGAAGGAGGAGTGGGATTTATTGGTTTAGTGCGAGGAATAAAGGGGAGTTTTTGGCTTTGAGAAGAGATAACCTATTGTGCTTCCTTATATCTTTTAGTATCCTCCACCCAACTCTGAGGTCGATCCATGAGGACATGGCCATGAATCCCATCCTTGAGGCTACTGATAAAACATTATCGGAAAAAAAGCATCAGCCATGGCCTCTATATGAAAATTCAATTGCTCAAAAGTAGCTATAAATTCTTCCAGTGTGGCAGATTGTTTTGACTTTTTCAAACATCTAAAATGTTTGGTGTCAGTTTCAAAGCGTTGATAAAGCTCTGCCACAAAGTGTGTCCAAGCAACATACCCTTGACGAGAATTTTTTCTCCATTTCCACCATTGCCAACGTTCTTGATCTAGATGAAGAACACCATACCAGAGTTTGGCCAAGTCATCTGTAATGTCGTACAAAGAAAAATAATGTTCCATTTGAGTTACCCAGCTAGTGGGATTTGAGCCATCAAATTTGGTCACATCCACACGTGCAAGGTGTAGGTCACGTTGAAAGTGATGGGATTGAAAATTATGGGAATTGGAGGAAGTTTCAGCTTTGGTATGCAAAGGTGGGTCAAAGAAAGGGGGATCTGTAGGGATATTCATCTTGGTGCATATCATCAAAGTGACTGATTCAAGTTGGGTAGTAATGTCTTGTTTGAGGTCTTGTTTGAGTTCCTCGATTAAGGAGGCGATGGAGGAATACATGTTTTTATTGATGGTGGCAATATTGGCACTGAGTTGTCTCACTTCTTGTTGGGTCTCTATGAAATTAGATTATGAGGTATTGAAGTGATCTTCTAATTCTTGGATACGGTATGGGCCATGATGACGAGGGAACCAAAAAAGGGTACATGGGGTAAAAAAAAATGCTGAAAAATGATAGGTATGAATGCGATAAGGGAGAAGAGATAAATCCAATGGATTTGTTTTTTAACACCTGCAGATTTATACTCCGGCCTGAAGAATATTGCACTGATGAAATTCCCAAATTCTTAATCAATAATAATTGTGTAGTGATTTGGCAACTCGAACACAGTTGCATGGAAATAGATCTTGTTTTTTTGTTTTTTTTTTTGTTTCCGTCCCCTTGGGTTAGGTATTCAAGGATTCTACAGACAAGGGTTTTCCCTGTGCTATATCTCTCTGATATATGTGTGGGGTCCAACAGTAGTACTCAGCCCAATATCTCAGGGCACCAACTAAAGAGGCTATACCGTGCCCTTAGTCATAATATCTGAATACCCAGGTACTAGAGAGTATCTTCCCGAGTGTTGTTCTCAGTGGCACTATAGCAGTCAGGTGGTTGATCGATTTATCTAAAGAGGGCTTCGGCAAATCTAGGTTGATCTGTATACAGCTGTTGTCTGATGCACTACCACTCAAATGGGTACCAATATGGGTTACAAGGGTGGCCAACAGATGTGCTCTTAAGTACCACTTGTATTCCCTTATTGTATGAATCCCCGATTGCAGGTTTATGTGTGTAATGGAAAATCTATGTAGCTTAAAGACGTCGGAATATGTCTCTACACTGGAAAAATAAATAACCCAAAATTTTCTACCAAGGAAAGTGCTCTGATACCACTTGTAATATTTCAGATATAAAAAGTATGAAAAATAGAAATAAATGCTAGAAATTGTAGATGAATAATAATATAACCAGAACAACACCACAATAACACCAAAATGATATCAAAATAACACCAGAACAAGAGCTTTGAATACTGAAAGAAATGTTCACTTGCCTCTTCAAGGGGGAAACCTCCAGTAGAGAAGATCTCTATTACAATAATATCCAAGACAACGGTTCTCATACCCTCGACTACTATTTATACTAAATATGTCTATCAAAAGAACCATCTAGAGGAAGATCCTTCTAGAAGTAGAAGCTTCTATTAGGTATTCTTACATTCGACGTATTCTTCCTTATTGCTAGACCTTATTAATATTGACATTTATTACATCGGAATATATTATTCTACCTACATGAGGGGTTAGGTCCCTAAAAAAATCTCTCGCTTCTGGTTGTGCCAAAATAGATCCAAGTGCTATGTTTGATGCATCTACATGTACATGGAATGTCTTCTCCCAGTCTAGAAATATTAGTATTGGCACTTTTAAGTTCTTTTCTTTCAGTGTATCCAGACTGTGTTGACAATATTCATTCCACTAAAACTTTGTATCTTTCCTTAACAGTTTCTCCATTGGTGCGGTAATCTACACATATCCTTTGATAAATTTTCAATAGTATCTTGTGTGTCCCAATGTCTCTCTGTGTTGACGGATTATTTTTGGTGGTGGGAAGTTAACAATTACTGCAATCTTTGCAGGATTTACTAGTAAAACTTTATTGCATACTATATGGCCCAATAATATTCCAAATGGTGTTACGAAGATACACTTCTTGATGTTTAATGATATTTGGCACTACCTGCATCTTTCTAACATTAGCCGCAATACCTCTACATGGTATTTCAATATACTATAGATTGTCCAATTGTCCAAGTATACTTCTAGAAACTGGTGGATAAATTCCTTAAATGCAGTTATGACTACTTTGTAAAATATTTTTGGCGCATTCTTTAGTCCAAACACCATGACTGTCCCAGGGGATGCATTTCTTTGGTATGATACAATGATGGAGGAATATCATACTCTATCTCTTCCTTGCTTTGCTTTGCAGTTGAAGTTGACACGGTGTCTTGCTTGAAGAATTCTTGTCTGGATTTATTAAATATTTCCTTCTCATTCTTCATGTCGAACTGTCTTCTTGGTTCGACATTCTTCTTCACCCACTGGTGTTGTACTGGCTCTTATCAGACTGCATCGTTTTCTTATTTTATCTCCTCCACACGTAACTATGTTGATGTTTCATCCTTCATTCCTCTTTTCCAGGATCATCCCTAGTAATGTAGCACATTCTTCCGTGTCATGATCTGATGCACGACAATACATACAAGTTGCTGGTGGAAGTCGAAATTCCCTTTCATAATGTCCTAGTTGTTGACAGTTGTGACATACCATTGGTCCTCTACCTCTTCCAAAGCCTCCACTTGCTCTTCCTCCATCTCTGTAGCCATCTCGATCTCCTCTCGATGTGTTATACTAAGGCACATGATTGTACTGCATGGCATTATACTAAGGTTGCATTGTGTTGTATTGTGGCTATGCAGTATTATATGGTTGTTGCACAGTATTATATTGTTGTTGCGTAGTGTTTTATGGGGCTGAAACTTGGTTAAAAGGTGGTACAGATTTCCTAGACATCATTTATGCCTACACCCTGTATGCATATGATGTCCTCTCTTGCATCAAACCCATAGTTCTACAATCTTTGTCATCGTGGCCCACTGACTTGCAAAAGGTGCAATATGAACTCTTTGGGTCTGTTTGGTATTTCTGCATTATTGATAAATGATATGGATTGTGGCCCGGTTTCTTACAAATTTCACACCATAGTCCTCTTGTTGGTAACGGATTTGGCATTCTTGCTGCCATATATTGCGCAAATTTTGGACATTCGGTCTTGTGGTATCCTTTCGTCCTACATGTGGTACACCAAACAGATTCTCGTGTGTCCTTACTTTTGTTTTTCTTTAGCTGGAAGATTAAGTTCTTCAAATCCTCCTTCATCTCTTCAATGGCTGCGTCCATATGTTGATATTGGTTTTCTTCCAATTGTAGGGCTTCCTGTAGAGCCTTTGCCTGTGTTTGACACTTTTGTTGCCACAATGGATATTTTAAGTGTGGTAGCCATGAATTGACGAATAGGTGTCTGTGATGCATATCAGTCATGAGATATTTCAACTTTCCTTTTAGTCGCTTGAATCTTTGGTCAATCTTCCATACAGATTCTCTTGGTTTCTGTCTAATTTCTATCATCACGTTCATGTACTTATCCTCTGAACTTGGCTTCTGAAACTCATTTATCAACAATTTCTTGATGTCTACAATCATTTTGGTTGTCCCTGGTGGATTTTTTGTAGCTAAACTCATATACCAATCTAGTGCACGAACCCTTAGTTTAATCGCTAGATGTGCAAGTTTAGTATCTTCGTCTGTGATTTGTTTTTCTTCCCAAATATTCTCACAGATAAACAAAAACAAATTCTGGGTCCTCCGACGCTTCTCCTTTGAATTGTGGAAACCTGATGGTGGGATCGTGTCCTTCCATACTGAATGTTGAACTAATAACTCCGATCAATGTAGATACTTGACTATTTCTTCCTGAACTGGCTCCTCTAGCTTTTGTTCCTTGTGTAGATATATTTCTTGTTGTCTTTCTTCTCCCGAAATTCGGTTGTCTAAATTCTGGTGTTCTCTTTGGTGTATTAGTAGCACATGGGTTTATGGGTTCCAGACTGACATTAATATGGATAGGATTTTTGCATTCTCTTACCGCTCTTGGACCTCTCATCTTCCTCTCATATGTTAAGTGTAGGATTTACTCAATCTGCTCCACATCCCAGAGATCCTCTACCTCTTCTTCATCACTCACCAAGCCTTCCCTTGTATCTACGACTCTCTTCTTTGTATTCACATTGTATTGGTAGGGTACTCCATTGCGTGTATTTCTAGTTGTATCCATTATCCACTTGATCTCATCGTCGTCCATCATTATTAGGTCCAAGGGTTCCTCTGTCTTTCCTTTTCCCACTTCTCCTTTCATTTCTCCTCTTTTTGTTAGTGCTTCCCCCCTTACCCCATGCACACAGGGAACTTTAGTTGTCTAACTCCATTGTCATTAGACCTTTCTTGTATAGAAGTATCTTAATAGAAGTATGCAACGATCTAATATACCTTCCTCGAGGCCAACGTAAAAAATCTTTCTCTGTTGCGATGTATGACTTCGTTGTATCTACTACAAATTCTATTATAAATCCTGATACATTATTGTCGAGCCAAAAATATACTGCGTGGGTGAGTTTGTTGTTTACCTATTGTAACTACTCAATATGAACTGAGGTCCACTCTAACTTTCAGATCCGGTTTGTTGCGTGGTTATCCTTCAACCTCAATATCCACTTCTACAATAAGTGTGGAAAATCACAGAAAATGAATTCATGCAAATCAGTAAACACATACTTATCAAGGTATTTGTACGGTGTTACTCTAGGGTTCCTATTATCTTTCTGTGCAAACTCCATCTCCTTTATCTTCAGATAGCTTTCGATATCTGATTTTTTGGGATTCCACAGTCTCAACATCCCCTTCTAATGGCTCATTCTTTTCATCTTCTCATCATTTGAATTAGTATTCCCTTGAATCGTCTTCCGCAGATCTTATGAATTTTCAACAGATCCCATCTAATCAATCCTATACAGTTCCAACCGACGAAAATGGAACCATTTGTTGGTTATAATGTATACATCTACGTTTATACCTTCAACACACTTGACCTAGAGTTCATGTCTACTGGGATTCCAACAAAGAATTTAAAACTATCAACCCTCCTGGTAAACCAGAAGGAAACACAACACACAAAGTGCACTGTGCAGTCTCACCCAAGATAGTCTTAATGGGTGACTACAATACTCAGGTGTTTGCAGCCCAACATTGACTGGAGATCTGAGAAGTGTGCGTTGAGAGTTTTATTTAAATTATTAACGTAATAAACTGTCATTCACAATTATGCATGGAATATAATCAACTCATTCATTTAGCATATCAACAAATACTTAAAAAATTAAGGAAACACATGCATTCAATCACATAACACAGGTTTTACCATGGTTCACCCCCCTTCTGGGCTATGTCCACAAAGATCTAGCTCTTAAGCTCTCTTATTATAGCAGTTCCAAAACTACAGCGTCATGTGCTTTACAATTCCTCTCAGTCAGGTCGAAATCTATTATGAGGCAAACTAGATTGCACCAGGCTCCTCAACCTATGATCTAACCCTCGAGATCCACCCTCCTTACTCCTCTCCATCTCAACATATTACAAAGTAGGTCGCATAGAAAAATATTACAACTATTTGTCAAAACATGACTCCTCCTCTATAGTTTTTATATCCTCCCTCTAGATCTCATATCTCATTCTAGCCACACCTCTATGAGACCTAGGTATCTATATTTATAGATTTTTGTCTCACCCACCATTATAATGTATTACAAAAAACCCTAACCCAAACGTTGTTAGGTTTTCCATGCATGTGCGCATAATGTTCTTCCATCCAGCTGTCATTTTCCTCATGCATGCCTTCCTTCCCAAAATATCCTTTCTTTCCACTTTGGCCTGCTTCCAACACCTCCATAGACATTTATTTTTTCTCATTGCATTAGACTCACCAATAGATTTTGAACAATGGAGTCACCATGGTGAATTTGTAGTCTTGAAGGTGTCCAACTTCAGTCACCATCTAAAGATGGAGTTGTGCAATGTCGTTCTTCCCAGGGAGATTTTCAATTTGCTCAAATCTGTCCCTAACAATGATGCCAAAAATGTTATCACTAAGAATCACCCTCAGACTACTAGAGGATAAGCCCAGTACCCATTAAATTTTTTATGAGATAAGTATCAAATGTGGTTTCAAATGGATAGAACTCAATTCAACAATGTTAAAACACAAGAAATTATGGATGAAATACATCAAAAAAAGAGGTCTTGTTTTAACTTAGGTCAGTTTTTTGAGGATTAGTGTGTATTGGAGGAAGACTTAGTAATAAAATGAAGTGAATCTACCATTATCTTCAAGCTATGCCAGTAGATAAAGAAGAAAAATGGTTCAGATATAAGAAATTCTTACATCCAAGCAAACAAAACTCTGATAAAGCTATAAGAGTATAAATTCAAACATCTATTGTCATACATCTACAAAACATCATTTGAATCCTTCAATGACAGTAAAATTTCAAAGTGAGAGAGATTAAGATGGAAAAAGAAAGATAACTTCCATTAAACAAGATTTCATCAGATCTGATATATCAAAACCATAATAGGATTTTTTTCATTAACATCACTAAAAAGGTCTTTTGCATCAACCATTTGATCCTGAAAAATTAAATCAATTTTAAAAGGGTGGATCAACAAGGAAGAGAAAGAAAGGTAGAGGGTAACAAACTATCAGTAGAAGCATTCCATTGGGCATGGAGTCAACACATCCTACAGATAAAAGGCACTCAAGCTCATATCATACCAAAAGGGATATAATTGATGGATGGAGGTATAAGAAAGATAACAAAAATAAGAAATCATCAAAAAAATATCCTCTCTGCAAAAATGACTTAAAAGATAACTAGAACAGAGATCATGTAAAGAGGCAATTACTATAAATCAGTTGCAGCGCATGAATCTCCTCCCTCATGAACAACCATTGATCTTCAATGCATGCAATTCCATTCAAGTAAGGTGACAATATAAAATAATAAAAAATAACACAAAGTATGATAAGAAACTCTCATGAATCTCTAATGGCATAAATGATAATTACAACTGGCCTTCAGGCTTACAATTGAGAAACTAAATTTCTCCTCTAGCTCTCTCCTCTCTTGGATCATGATTCCAACCCCTCTCCAAGAGCTCCCTCCTCTATTAAATATAAAATAGCATCCAAATATCCTTATGAGGTGAAATCCCATCACTTTCATTGTATTATAAGCCTTGGAGATAAGTGGCAATAGTCAAAGAGACAAAAATGCAACAAACGACTAATTTTCAAGAAATTGTTGGAAGTCATTAATAAATTGTTTACACTTCTCTGCATGAGATCTTTAATGGAGATAAAACTTAGGTGAAATTTTCCCTTGACATCTAAATGATCCATGAGGATCCATTCAAACCCTCCTTGACAAGTGGAGAACTCCCAACAAGGTGAATATCCAATCAACTATGCAAAACATAGAATTTGCAGCACATTTCATAGCGCACTGGTGTTTTAATTGTTTCTGTCAAATTTCAAACTGGGTCAGGTAGAAATTTGGTCAGCAAGTAAACATGGATATCATACTCCTCCAAAAATAAATTCAAATAAACTCACTTCGTCATTTTTTTTTTATGATCAAATTTGTAACAGTAACCGCTATAGGAAATTCTGTAGCACCCTCCTATAAAACTGCTATGCAGATTCCGTAGTGCCTTTTCTATGTCTGGCTAGGTGATTTATTATCTCCTTTGGTAGCGCAACTACATAATAGTCTCTTTATATGATCTTGTAGTGCCAGGCACTATGAAATCTCTATGTTTTTCTCTGTGATGCAACAACTCTTCAAAAACAAAAAAAATCTTAGTTGATGGATTATGAGATTGTATATGCCTCAAGTAGGTGAAATTATAATATTTCATCAACACTTCAAGTTTTCAAAAACTAATTACCATAAAAAATGGATCATGATCATCTCCAATTTCCCTCTTCCAGCTAATCTACGACATATTCTACAACGCCTGTCTGAACTAGGAGTATAATTCAAATATTTGATAAAATAGTTAGACAACTTTAATGACCAAATATCAATTATTTCCTTTTAAAACATGGATGTTGAAAACCTTGAGATCGACTAACACCAACCTCATAAATGAAATAATGGTAATGAGGTAAGATGCACTTCAAGATGCATACAAAATCTCTTGATTCACTGATGCTGCAAAATGACCAATTTGCCACTAAAACGTTTTGTGCTAACACATAGATATGTCATTACATGCATAAACTCATTGTTAGGGAGTCATACATGCAGGAAATACAAGAGGCACTTAATCTCACATCTGTTGGCCACCCTTGTATCCCATGTTGGTACCCTTTCGAGTGGTAGCGCATCAGACAACACATGTATACGAATCGACCTAGATTTACTAAATCCCTCCATAGATAAATTGATCGGTATCCTGACTGATATAGTTCCACCGAGAAAAACACTCACTAAGATACTCTCGCATACCTGGGTATTCAGGTAGTATGAATAAGGGCAGGGTCTAGCCTCCTTATTTGGTGCCCCTAGATATTGGGTTGAGCACTACTATTGGACCTCGCACGTATATTAGAGATATAGAGCATAGGGAAAACCCTTGTCTCTAGAAACCATAAATATCATACCCCTAGGGACAGAAGAAAAAATAGAATAGATAAGATAGATTTTTGTGCAACTGCATATTCTGCATTCTGGTTGTGAAATTATTGCACATTTATTCCTGTTAATCATTTAGGTTCCTCTCTTCACTCCAATTCCATTGATACCTATCATTTTTAAAACTAATTTGTTTTGTGGACATGAACCTTCCCCGACAAACTTATTTGGCCCCTATCCCATTGGATCCCCCTTTTCACCTTGATCACAGTGGTACCTATCATTTGACACCCTTCTTCACAGTGGTCCCACCCACCCCTCTAGAACCCTTTTGTTTCCCCTATACCATTTTCCTACCCATTTTTCCAAATGACTACCACCAGAGCCCAAGAACTCAATACCTTGGTTCTTAACAACCACCAGAACGAGAAAGACATCAAGAATATCAATTCCAACCTTATCTCAATCAATTCAGATATTGTGATCCTCAAGGAACAATGTTCATAAATAAAAGACCTCAAAGAACACTTCATGGCTCATTCCTAGAACCCTTCCTCTTTTGAACAACCATCTTATTAGGATGACCATGACTCTCCTCATTACCAAGGTCCTTATACTAACCACTTTTATCGAGACCTTCACCTTCCCAGGATTGAAGTGAACAAATTTGATGGATTAGATCTCATAGGTTAGGTCACCTAAATGGAACATTATTTCTCTTGGCATGGAATTATTGATGATTTAGATAACCTTCATTATGGTGTCCTACATCTGGATCTAGAATGATGACAATAGTGGCAATGGATAAAAAAATCATGCCAAGGGTACTTTCTTGGAAACAGTTTGTGGCCGAACTTTATAACTGATTTGACTCTGACACCCACCATTTAGGTCATTTGACCAAGTTAAAGTAGTCTGGGATAGTGGAAGACTTTATTGTCACATTGTATCACTTAGATTTCATAACAGAGAGAATGTCAAATTCTTTCTTTAGGGAATTCTTTATCAGTGGCCTCAAATATGAAATTTGTGCCCATTTTCTCATGGAATGCTCCCAAACTTGGTTATAAGCTACTCAATAAGCTAACAAAGCCCAAAATATTGTCTCCTCCCAGACCTGCAAAACCTCATTTCCTTCTCTTCCGAAACCCACCAATTTTTCTCCTCCTGCAACTCCCCTCAATATCTAGAAATTAACCAGGGCTGAAATGGTTGAACGTCAACACAAGGGTCTTTTTTATAATTGTGATGACAAATATTTTCCTGGCCACAAGTGTAAGGAACAAAATATTTTTATGGATATGATTTAGGATATTTCTGAAGAATATGTTGTTGTTCCACTTATGGAGGAACTACCATCTCCATATGACCTCACCCCACCCTCTGAACCACCATACATTAACTCGATGATTTCACTTAATTCCCTCACTGGCTTATTTTCTCCCCAGACTCACAAATTAATTGGTTACATAAAAAACAAGAAAGTCATCATCATTGTGGACATTGGTAGAACCCATAACTTTATTCATCACCACATTTCCCAAGAAGTCAATTGTTACATATGTGCTATCAATAATTTTGAAATCATGATTTCCAATGGTGGTTCCATGAAATGTGGGGGACGATGTGAAAACATGTGACTCCAAATTGGTCAGTATCACCTGAAATCCTATATACTTTCTATAAACATGGGTGGTTGTGAAATTATTCTTGGTGTCAAATGGTTATGCACTCTAGGACCCATTCTCATGGATTTTAAGAACTTAACCATGCAATTCCAATAGGAGGGAGAACAATATAAGTTCTAAGCCATCACAACAGGCTCCCCTGAGATCATCAGTTCCCATCACATGGAAAATCTCCTCAAAAAAGGTCATTCATGAATTATATCCAAACTCTACTCCATTAATGTTGTTGAGACACATTTTGTGCATCCCAACCTCTAATGTATCCTCTCCCACAACCAAGTTGTTTTTACCACCCCCAAAGAACTTCCCCCTTCCCATGGATTCCATGATCATTCCATCCCTCTCATCCTGAGAAGTCTTCCTCCCAATGTTAGGCCTTATCGTCATCCATTTGCCCAAAAGAATGAAATAGAGAAAATTGTTCATGAATTACTAGAATATAGTGTTATCTGTCCCATTACTAGCCCTATTCTTCCCATGTGGTCAATGTACTAAAGAAATAAGGTACTTGGTGCATGTTTCCTCATTTCCGTGCCCTCAACAAACTCACAATCAAAGACAAATTCCCCATTCCTATCCTTGATGACCTCTTTGATGAATTGAGTGGTGCTCAATACTTCACCAAATTGGATCTACATTCTGGCTACCACCAGATCCATATGAAAGAAGAAGACATTCCCAAGACTATATTTTGCACTCATGGGGATCATTATGAATTCTTGGTAATGCCCTTTGGATTGTGTAATGATCCTTACACTTTCCAAATTCTTATGAATTATGTCTTCTGTACTTTTCTATGTCATTTTGTCTTAGTTTTCTTTGATTAAATTTTCATCTATAGTAAAAATTGGTCATCCCATATCTCCCATTTGAATCAAGTTCTCCATCTACTCTCTAAGCACCAAATTTTCCTTAAACAATCTAAATGTGCCTTTGATTCCTCAGAACTGGAATACCTGGGTCATATTGTTGGAAAGGATAGTTTTTGAGTGTATCCTAAGAAAATTGAATCTATGCAAGATTGGATTCTCCCTAAAACTCTTAATAGCTTGCATGGTTTTCTATATTTAATAGGACATTATAGAAATTTTGTTCAGAATTATGGAAAGATTGCATGTCCTCTCAATTCCCTCATTTAAAATAATTCTTTCACTTGGAATTCAACTGTGGATCATGCCTTCCAAGCCTTAAAAGATTTTATGTGCTCGACCCTTGTCCTAGCACTCCCAAACTTCACAAATACATTCGTATTGGAATGTGATGCTTCCAGGAAAGGAATTGGATCTATCCTCATGCAAGATGGTAGGCCCTTAGCCTTCACTAGAAAACAAATTTCAGAGTGACATTTGGGCCAATCCATTTATGAAAAGGAAATTTTATCTATTCTACATGATGTGGATATTTGGCATCCTTATTTATTGGGTAAATGATTCCAAATAAAAATTGATCATAAGAGTCTCAACTATTTCCTACAACAACGAATTGCATCCTCGATGCACCAAAAATGGGTGACCAAGCTATTTGGATATGATTATGAGATCATTTACATGAAGGGAAAGGAAAATGTAGTGCCCAATGTTCTTTACCATAAATATGAAGAAGATGGGTCCCTTTTTTCCCTCTCCTTCATTGTACTAGATTGGCTCTAAGATATTCATCGGGAATAGTTGCAAGACCCCAAAATTTCTATCCTGCTCCACCAATTGCAACAAAATTCTTCAATTTCTCTAGGGTACTCTTGGAATAATGAATAGCTTCTCTACAAAGTTCATTTGTATTTATGCAAGCAATCCCAACTTAAATCCAAAGTGCTTTATGAACTTCATGCCTCACCCACAGTCGGGCATTCAGGATTTACCAAAACCTATGAATGAGTCAAACATTCTTTTTTCTGGAAGGGTATGAAATGGGATGTCTGCACCTTTGTGGCTGAATGTGAGTTCTATAAATGAAACAAGGGAGAAACTATCAAATATTCAGGCACACTCCAACCGCTTCTGATTCCCCCTTCAATTTGGTGATATATTTCTATGGATTTCATTGTGGGATTACCTAAATTGGGCAATAAGTCAATCATCATGGTGGTCGTAGATTGTCTCTCCAAATATGCTCATTTTTCTACTCTTCAACACAAATTCACCGCCTCCACAATGGTTCATATATTCAAGCTTCATGGCATGCCTAATTCTATTGTCTCTGACAGAGACACCACTTTCACCAGAAATTTTTGGCAAGAATTGTTCAAGATAGAGGGAACCCAATTGCATCTCAGCACTACCTATCACCCCCAGACGGATGGGCAAACTAAATTTGTCAACAAGTGTTTAGAAACATATTTGAGGTATTTTTCATTTGAGAGAAAAAATTGGTGGGCTCAAGGGTTACCCCTATATGAATGGAGGCACAACACATCTTACCATACAAATAATCGCATGATTCCTTTTGAAGCAGTCTATGGCCAAAATCACCCATCAGTTATCTCTTATTTTCCATGGGTCTCAAAGGTTCAGGAGGTTGAAACAAATATTACAATTTGTGAGGCTATTCTTCGTGCCCTCAAATAAAATTTGGTCATGGATCAGAATCACATGAAGAAACAAGAAGATCAAGGTTGTTCGAAACACCATTTTTTTGAAGGGGACCGAGTATTTCTTCGACTACAACCTTATAAGCATACTTCACTCAAATTTGAACACTGTCAGAAACTTGCACCCAAATTTTATGGTCTTTATACAGTGCTCAATCATGTGGGATTGGTGGCCTATCAGTGAGCTTTTCCAGGTCATTCAAATCTCTATCATGTTTTTCATGTTTCCTGCTTGAAGAAATTGATTGAAATTAAGTGCCAAACTCAAACTAGTCTCCCTAAGTTAGATGAAGAAGGTTCCATATGATTACAGCCACAAGAAGTAATGTTCCATAGAGATAATTGCCTTCGTCAGTGCACCATCTAGGAATTTTTATCCTAATGGAAAGATACACCTCCAGAATATGCCACTCGGGAGCCGACCACCATTCTGCAACAATTCCCTCATCTGAAGCCTCGAGTACAAGGTTTGTTTTCAAGGGGGATGGAATGTTAGGGACCTAACATACCTAACCCCTCATGTAGGTGTAATAATATAAGTCCATGTAATAAAGGCCGATATTAATAAGGCTTGGCAATAAGGGAGAATAAGTCAAATGTAAGAAGACGTAATAGAAGCTTCTACATCTAGAAGCATGTTCCTCTAGATTGTTCTTTTGGATAGATAGATTTAGTATAAATAGAATTAGATGGTATGATAAATATTGTCTTGGATATTATTGTAATATATATCTTCTTTGTTGGAGGTTTACCCGTCAAAGAGGAAAGTGAAAATTTCTATTAGTAATCAAAGTGCTCATTCTAGTGTTATTCTGGTATTATTTTTTGTATTGTTCTGGTTATATCATTGTTCCTCTTCCATTTCTATCTAAAATATTTATTTTCTGCATATTATTTTATATATGGACTACTACAAAGAAGGCCTAGCCATGGTATATGCACTTCAGAAATTCAGGCACTATTTACTAGGTAAACACTTTAAAATGTTCACAGACCATTATGCCCTCAAACACATAGTCATCAAGCTAGTGTCACGGGGGAGCATCCATAGATGGCTATTATTATTCCAAGAATTTTATTTTGAAGTAATAGTCAAACCAAGGAAGTTGAATGTAGGACCTGATCACCTATCAAGGGTAACTAATGGAGAAGAAACTACTAACTCGGAAGACAACTTCCCTGATGCATAGTTATTTTTAGTACAAGTAGATGATGAATATGTTGTTGACATTATTGAATACTTAAGCACACGGGTCGTGCCACAAGAATTTAGGACTCCACAAAATAAAAAATTTGTATTTAGAGTTGTAGACTACCAACTCATCGCAGGAAATTTATATAAGATGGGTTCAGATAACATTTTGAGAATATGTGTATCGGAACATGAAAGGCACAAAATTTTAGTAGAAGCTCATGAAGGTATAGTTGGAGGACACTATGCAAGTAAAGATACCATGAAGAAGGTATTGCATGCAGGATTATGGTGGCCAACAATCCAAAAATATGCCAAGGAATATTGCTAGAAATATGATGTCTGTTAGAGAGTTGGAAAACCCAATGGAAGGGATGATATGCCTCGAATACCACAAGTGACTCTATAGGTATTTTATGAATGGAAAATAGAATTTGTGGGATCAATTAATCCACCAGCAAAAATGTTGGGAGCTAGGTATATCATTACTGCCATTGAATACTTAGAAACATGGGAAGAAGCAACACTAGTCAAAGACTATAGCGCAGAAATAATGATGCACTTCTTCTTTGAGCAAGTGATCACCAGATTTGGATGTCCCATGATTCTTATGAGTGACCAGGGCACTCATTTTATGAATAATACCATCATATCCATTATGGAGGAGTTTGAAGTCTATCACCAGAAGAGTACACCATATGATCCTCATTCAAATGGAACAGTAGAATCCTTCAATAGAACTTTGGAAAATGCTTTGACGAAGATATGAAATGTCAACATGGGTGATTGGGAATTGAAAATACCAGCAGTATTATGGGCATACACAACCACATAAAATAATTTGACAGGACATACATCATTCATATTGGTGTATGGGCAGGAAGCAATGGTGCCATTAGAATTTATGGTACCCAGTATATGTGTAGCAACAATTACCAACATGATACAAAGATGTGTAGTATAGGATATGCTAATTCAACTAATGGAAATGGAAGAGGACAGGATTCTGGCAAGATTTCACCAGGAAGTACAGAAAGCAAGTGACAAATCTTGGCATGACAAACATATTAAAAGTAAGAGTTTTAAGGAGGGAGACCTAGTTCTACTCTATGACAATAAAAAATTTCAACACCCTGGTAGGTTTAGAATGTATTGGATAGGGCCATATGAAGTAAATATTGTCACATATGGGGGATATGTGTAGCTAAAAGACTTGAGAAGAATAGAACTAAAAGGCACGATCAATGGTAGTCGACTGAAACTATACAGGGATAGTCGACCTACTAACCCTTAAAAGTTACAGCGTAGTAGGAAATGCATGGATAGTGTACTATAGTATATTTTAGGAGATAAAACCAAGAAAAGTAGAAAAAAGAACAGAATAAAAAAAAGTAGAAAAGAAATAAAATACAAAATATTGGGAAATATTGTGTGCATTATATAGTGGATTCAGCACGACAAAAAGAAAAAGTGACTGCATGCAGCATATGGGTGATATGAAGTAAAAACCACACACTAAGGGAAAATTCACAACAAAAATGTACATCACATCGAAAAATTGCAGCGCACCAGAAAAAGGGAAACAATCGGAAAAACAAAAACTAGTCGTCGAGGTAAAAAGGCATGAATTGGGTATTTATGAAATTGAACGAAGCGTATTCGAAAAGATTTAAAGCATTAATAACCATCAAATAATATTCTTTGACAAGACTCCTAGAATTTATGATGCCCTCTATATAATGAAAATGCAAGCTAAACGAGACACATTTTGCATTTGCAAACCTGTGAAGCTAAGGAGCATGAAGACGAGAGGAGAATAGGTGAGTGCAAAGATCAAAGTAGTCAAAGATCAATCAGGAAAGGAATAATTAGACAATAGGTCACCTCCAAGGGTCAGCGCACCTATCCAAACAACACTAAAAACATGCAACATCCATAGGTCACTACAAAAAACCATAGAGGTGGAACACGAATTTAAATAGAGAGATGGAATCGTCGATGTCAATGCAATTCCCTCACCACGGGTCGAACCAGTGAGCGCCACACTGGTAGAGGAAGAAGATAAGGCCCTAATTATGGTGAGGATGTATATCGACTTGCACGAAAATGTGCAGCGCCAAGACTCATCAACCACAAGAAACCCACAACAACCTACTAGTTCTGAAGCATCCCACAAAATCAATGGTGGTGATAGCGAAAGAAAAAAATATGAAGGGCCAAGGCGACAACCTATGTTGGGGTCCGTGCAACATGAGGAAATAAAAATTGAATACATCATGGGGCAACGATAGTCAGGCTGGGAAGCACAACGAGAGGCTGCGACATCTAGCGTTCCAATACAATGAAAGGGGAAACAACCTATCGTGCGGTCCCCATGCAAGCAGCCTGATGCTAAAATCATTTTATCATGCATATCATAGGGGGTAAAGGACACACAAAGTCTATTGGGTTTTGTCAAGAGGATAAGATATGCATACCACAATGTGTTTGATACCAACAAATTCCCAGAATTTGCGCACTAGGTGTATATGGAGAGCCTAGGCACATGGCCATTAGGAGATACAACACTGTAGCCAAAACAATGGGCAACAGGCTTGGTGAACATAGGGATTATGAATTTGTTGGATATCCCTCACTTCGAAAGGAGAAAAGATGTGAACAATAGCATCAAGAATTTGTTGGAAGTCCTCTATGAAGGAAATTTTTGATTGGCAGAACCTGCATCAACCGACGTGGAGATCATTGCATTCATCAAAGGCCTTCCATCAAATGGCAAGAATCCCACACAGTAATTGGACAATAAAACCAAGGAAAAGGATCAGGCAGAAGCGATGAATAATACATATGGGACAGAAAGAGGATCACACAAAATTATTATAAAGAGAATCAGTCATGCAACGACCAAGATGGCCACAAAATTAATGGCATGCAAATTGGTTCACAAATCCCACAAGGAGGAGGTCCCTACAGGGGTTGTCATGGCAAAAACACAGTGCACAAATGGAACCATGCTCAGTTGGGCCCCGTACTTATTAAACATGTTGCTAGATGACTGCAAGGATGTACAGGACTTGGGAACAGAGTTCCATTACTCATGGATAATGATTTTGATAACATTAATTGGCTGGAAGAGCCTCCCTACTCATACTTTTGCAACATAGTAGTAATTTTACGTGTAACATAGGAAGTTGAAATGGAAATAAGAGATTGGTAGGATGAATGGAAGATCTGGGTCATTACCAAGCACACGCAAAAAGGAAAAGAAGTGGAAGCATGGTCATCTAATACATTTGCAGGGAGAAACATCATGACAAAGAAACCAACATAGAAGGATAATCCAGGTTGAAAGAAAACGACACAAAAGAAGGGAAACACTGCAAAGAAGGATACGTAGATAGGAAAGAAGTACAATGCACCAACACATGAAGATAAAGGAAGAGGGGAAAAAATGATGCAGTAAACCTTGTTAGTAGCTATTCTGCAAGAGACGGCGCCATCCAAACGACCAATAATACATACAGGGGGGCCGTGCAAGAAGGCCAAGGCCCATAAACAAATCCCATAATACACAATTACCAAGGATGATGTCAATCTTGTAGTAGAGAGGGTATAGGATTGCACAGTGAATGAGTTCAAAGAGGTCTAGAACCAAAGAGGAAGGACAAGAAATGAGTTGGTTGATATGAACCAAGTCTTGGAAAGGATACAAGTAGATCAGAGGAAAGAAAGGGGAAGATCGTTGATCCCTCGAGTGACAGAATTCGAGGACATGAGCACGCAGAATGAAGGAGAGACCATCCAAATCGTAGTGAAATAAATTATGAGCTTCTATATAAGAACGGATATGCTTCAGGTTGACGGGGTCATAGATCATATGCCACTCAAATAATTCGTGAAGGTACAGTTGGTACTATCTCAAATACCAACAAAGTCATTGTACATAATGCAATTCAATGTCGTGCAGGAAGTGAAATCATGAGCTAGAACAGATGTGATGGAATTGCAAGGATGCACTATAAATAGTGGTAGAGAAGATAAGATGGAGACACAAGAGGAGAAGAAACATGCATATGAATTAGAGAAAAAGTTAAAGGAATTCTTCATAAGAATTCTAGACAGCGCGCAGGAAGCCATGAGCAATGTTGAAGAACATATTCAAATGATTGTGAAAACATTCAAAGACTACAAAAGGAGATGGAGGATCTAAAATAAAAATTAACCCCCACCAACCCTCCTAAAGTCATTGTTGAAAGAGAACAACATAAAACTTCACAAGTGGAAATAATGGAGAAAGAAGCTCAAAAGGTCACACAACATTTTGACAATATCGCATAGCTATGGATGACGTTGGAGGAAGATGATAGGGTCCAACAACTATATTAGCAAGAGGAGGAGATAAAAAATTAAATCTAGGAGCTGAAGCAATGACAAAAGTCCATGATAATTACAGAGCGGTTGAAGGGTGCACAAGAGATGAAGACCGTGAAGACATAATTAAAGATTGCATGGAATAAAAAGTAGGCTAGGCAAGCCTAGTTAGAACCTCTCCAGGAGAAAGAAGCACAAATAATTCTGGAAATAGAGGAGGAGAAGACAAGAATGGCTCAGAATCATGCCGAGAGTGTAGAATCTCTCAAGGAACTAATCACAATGTATAGGGTGGAAGAGTTTATACGGAAAGTTTCACAAGTTAGAACAAAAGGCGAAGAATTAGAAGGAAAATTTCACAGCTTGGAAGACGTTGTTTAGGTAACGCGCACCACCTAAGTGGCTTGGGAAGAGCCACATGTCAATGTTGCAGGATTTTTCGACACAAGTTTATTTTGAGGAAATATCTATTTTTGGAAAGGAAGACCCAATTTTGGAGCACGCACAACAAGTTGCAAGATAGAAACATGCAGAAAAAGAAGGAAAAACAACATGCAAGAGGAAACATCACGTGGCGAGGAGGTAGGAAATCCTAACCATGATAGGGTTAGGTATTTTGTTAAGTATTGAAATATTTATAATCATGTAAAATAGTATAAATAAAGACTTAGGAGGTCTAGAGTGGGTTGGTGCTTGATAGTTGTTAATAGTGGTCAATAGTTGTTGCACTTTGTAAGACTGTCAATTGTAATAAGTTTGTAGAAGAGTCGAATTAGGTAGATTTTGAGGGTTAGAACATAGGATAAGGAGCATGTTGTGATCTAGTCCACCTCTTAAAGGATTTTTTCCCTAATATTGATTGTATTACTGAGATGTAATGTGTGAAACACTAGATTTTGAAGGATATTAAATAAAAGAGAGGAGAAGCCAGACATTTTTGGACGTAGCCCCAGGAGGGGGTGAACCATGATAAAACTTTTTTTATGTGTGATGATTATTTAGTATTTACCTTCTTTTAATGATTAGATCATGAATGAATGATTAAATAGTTGTATTAGCATGTATGCATAAGGCTAAAGATGAATGAATCCTATAAATGCTTAAACATTTAACAAAGTTCATGCACAAAGAGGAAAGAACACAATCCCAGATCCCCACTCATTCCTAGACTACAAATAACTCAGTATTTCAGTTGCCCATAATGTTATCTCAGGCGAGAGTACATTGTGCACCCTGTGCACAGCGTTACCTTTTGGTTTACCAAGAGGGCCAATAGTTTTAGAGGGTTTTGTTGGAAACCTCTTGAGATTTGAACCTAGGTAAATCCAAGAAGAAGTAATAAGTCAAAGATATAACCAACAAGTCATAAGTTGTTTTAAACAATTGTCACACACAAGCATGTGGTAGTCACATGTCTGGGTTGACAACATCCCCAAAATATTCTTCACACTGGATACTTTTGGCCCTCGTTAATCAAATATTGTGTAAAGGTGGTCAAGAAGTCTCACATTTTCGAGATATTCTCTCAAAGGATGTGGGCACACCCAACTCCCATGTTCCCAATTATTGGTTTCAGTCCCTTCACCAAGTGGGGGATTAATTTCACTACATTCCACCCAATTTCATCTAGAAGTTATCACTATATCATCGTAGTAGTAGACTACTTTACTAAGTGGGTCAAATTTATGCTGACATTCAGTAATGATGGCGAAACGGATGCCCTTTTCATTTTTAACCAGATTGTAGCCAAGTTCGATATTCCGAAGGAGATTGTCACAGATCATCGCAGTGACTTCCAGAACAAAATGGTGTATGAACTAACATCAAAACTAGGGTTTAAATAGGAACATTCGTCACCTTATTACCCATAGGATAATGGTCAAGTAGAGGTTGTTAATAAGTCTCTCAATAATATTCTCCAGTGAATGATTAATTTGGCCGCTTAAAATTGGCATTTGATGTTGTACGTGACACTTTGGGATTATTCAACCTCAGTTAATACTTCTACCAACTTTTCTCCTTTTTAACTTGTTTACAGGCTGGAGGTGGTCTTGCCCATAGAATTCCAAATCCCTTATCTTAAGTTGGTATCAGAACTACTTCTTAACACTATACCAATTGAAGAGCATCTTTTATATCTCAAGTAGCTCGATGAGCAATGTTGAGATGTAACCTTGGCCAACGAGGCTCACAAACAATGTGTCAAGTGTCAGTATGATCGGTCTGTCTACCCTCAGATATTCTCCAAAGGTGATCTTGTCCTATTCTATGACCAAGATAAACATCCCTTGGGGGAAGGAAAGTTCAAACCCATGTGGTTTGGAACATTCATTGTTGAGAAAGTATTATAAAAGTGTTCTTATCAACTGATTGATTTCGAGTGTAACTCTTTATTGGAGCCTAGAAATGGGCTCTACCTTGAGAAGTATTATTCTTAGATTAGTCACTTGAGTGTGACTTATTGTATATATGTATAGATTTATTTATACAGTCTTGTCTTTTTGTTTTATGGATGTGTAGTTTATTGTGTTTATTTTCACTGTGGAAGATGTCAAGTAAATCGAAGGTCTATGTTGGGTTCACGAACGGTGTTATCCGAAACACTCGGAGACTTGCTTCTGCATCTTGGGTGATTTTTTCACCTTTTGTTCAGTTGAAGTATTATGGAGGTATTTTTCTAGAAGAAGCAACCAATAATGTTGTCGATTACAATGTTGTAATAGAAATACTACGTGATTCATTGTCACATGGTATTTCTCACCTCCGGGTTTATCTAGATGCGCAACTGGTCATGTCCCAGTTAAATGGGGTATACCATGTCTACGATCCCACCCTTAACCAACGATTCCTTAGGGTACATATCTTAGAACTCTATTTTGATTATATAACTTATATTCATGTTCCTAGGAGATATAATCAACTAACGGATACATTGGCTAATCAAGTACTAGATTGGCATGTTGCTCACACATAAAAGTAAAAACACACACATAAATGAACATGTAAGTACATTTGTACAAAATGTTTATACATAAGAAAAAAATATGTATATATAATAGTATGTCCGAAAAATAATGTCATGATTACAAAGTGGGCCATAAAGCCTCAAATAGAGATAGTATACATCATTGGGCTCAAGCCCTGACTATAGAATACAAAAATTTCCCTCGGCACATGTGTGGTCCAATACTAACTATGGTCTAGACCTATTGTCCCTACTATAATGAACTACGACGTTCACAAGATGCCGAAACAAATGTACCCAAGTCCTAGGCACCTCTACAACATGTGGTTACATATCACGGGGAAGGTACTCTATCTCTGTCATCCACACTGCATGAGTGAGAGTTGTCAGGTTCCTCTCTACTTGTTACATTACTCTCTCATCCTCTATGGTCGAGGTTCCTCCTGCAACTATTGGTCCTCTTTCTCCTACTAGTCCAACATCTATTTGAGGATGACACATAGTCCTGGCAAAGTCAGTCGGTCACACTGGTCCCACATATGTATATAACAGATAATTTATTTATTACTTTGACATTACCATAAAAAGGATAATATTTAAAAATTAAAAAAAGTAAATAACTTTAAATTGTTTTTACCTATCCCTCTGTGCTCCTCGCCGAGGGGCAAGGGAATATCAGGATCCCTCAATAAAGTTATCCATGTATAAGGATAGTCTTTGATCATAGGAATCTGAGGGGTCTACTAGTCAAAACATTTGTTGTCAAAGGCCTCCTGGACTCTTATCACACCCTTTCTAGGAAACATATTTTCCCACCTGCACAATTCCAGAAAAGAGGAAATATGGTCTCAGACTATCTCCCTCGGGCTAAGGCTTGGCTCTCTCTAAAATAAAAAAGTGCACAGTAGAATCTTGAACTCAAAGTTATTGTTTGTTCTTCTTTCACAATCGGTTAAATGTTTCTTCATGCATGTGAGAATTGTAGTGATCTAGTAAAAGATAGTGGCATGTAGACACTGAACTACACAATGCATATCTGTATGGAAAGCCTGATGAAGTGTTGCAAATCCTGTGATCCACCCAATCATGAAGAGTACTGTCCTAATATTGAGGCTAGTGATCTTATGTATCAACACCTGAGATCCTACTTTATCAGTACCAGACTTGCAATGCATCCCAATATAGTCCTCTATGTTACAGGGTCCTAGAGGAGAGGTCCTCAAGTTGACTGGTTTCCCCCTCCTAGAGAGGTAGGTCAAAAAGTAATTTTCCTCTATCATAGGATTCAATGATTGACCCTCTAGCATGAAACCCTCTTCATCTGGATGCCAATAATATATCAAGTGGCTCAGTGATCTGGGTTGTGCCCTCATGAATGGACACTGAAACAATTTCCACATACCACAGTGTTTAAGCATGGAAATGGCCTCTGGATCCTCCTCTACCAAGACATCTAATTTTTCATGTTCCCTTTTAGTCCAATGAACATGCATCCTCTTGCAAAATATTGGTAAGGTTATCCCCTTGTTTCACTTTTTTTCTAAAATTTAAAAAGATGTATGCGGGTTGTCTTTAAGACAGCCGCGTATGTACACAGGATAAGTGTTACTTTTTTTGCATACATACCCATGTTGGGATTGGATAGCCAGTGTACAAGGAGGACCGACCCTTTTACAAGGGCATGTGCCCTCCAAATAATAAATTAAGAAATAAATTATGAATTAAAATGAAAGGAAAGGTCATTTGTACTTACTTGATTCAGGTTTGAGGATTCTTTGTCCACTGTAGCTCCTTGAATTAATGTTTTGAGGAAGAGGGTTTTTTTAACTTTTCGGTTATTTTCCAAATTTTAATGGTTAAAATGAGTTTTCCATCGTGTTGATTAAGGTTGATTTTCATTGATGTGAACCCTTGAAGAAATCTCAGTAGCACAAAGGTTTGGGTAATGGACCCAATTTTGTTTTGATGGAAAGATGACTCATTATTGTCTTGTCATGGTTTATAATAAGTAGAAATGAATGAACTCCAAAGTGGTCCCCTTATGGTAAAATCCCTCACGGAAAGACACTTTGTGGATTGAGTTATCCTAGAAGTATGGTTAGAGAACCCATGCTTATTTGTGGAATAATGAAATAAAGGTCAGTGAATTTGTCAGTGAAACTATCCTATATGTATAGTTCTTTTCATTCCATTTCCCGTGGTATGTGGAACATCACATAACTCCTCATGGTTAGAGAGTTATAACCATGAGAAGCTGGAGAACCCAGGTATGGGTAATGGACCCAAGTTTGTTTGAAGAATAATAGTATTATGTTTTATATATTTTCACATAATACTATTCTATATGGATGGTACATGTCATTCCATTTCTGGTGGTATGTGGAACGTCACATAACTCCTCACGGTTTGAGAGTTATGGTCTTACAAAGTTGGAGACCCTCTTATGCCATCTAGAAGCCCCAAAAGGTCAAAGTAGTCAAAGAGGTTTAAGAGATTTTAGAAGGTAAATAATAAAATGAAGTTATGAGAGTAATATAATTCAAAGTGAATACAAAATAAATTATTTAAATAATAAATTTAATGGAGAAATTAGAATTGGGTTAACCCTAAAATAAGGAATGTGGGCAAAGTAACCTAGAAGATGTTTTTAAGGAAGCTACCTAGAGAGTATAAATAAGAGGAAAGGCTCTCTCATTTAAGATACACTTGAGAATATTGAATAGATATAGGTTTATAAGGTAACCAAAGGATATCTAAGCCAAATATCTGAGGTAAGGTAAAGAAAATAAGGTCAGAATTCAAGGAAGGATAAATTATTTTGATGATGCTTTCTAAGGTATGTTATTTACAGGTCATCTCACCATTTTCACAATAAAATTTTTTATAGAATGATTCAGACCATGAAATTGATACTCCATTGAGGAAACATATCCAAGTATCTGTGGTAAAAAATTAATCTTGTGGTTCATTGTAGTTTTGGAGTTGCACTCCGTGGAAAATAGGGTTTGTGGCTAGTCCTAAAACTAGTCTAAACCAGGTGTTTTAGGTAAAAACGACATAACTTCTTCATAACAGATCCAAATTCAGTAAGATTGGTTGTGTTGGTTACAGTACTATCTGTAGTATTATTTTTAAGAGTTTCATATCTATTCAACAAATATTCTGTGTGGATTCTCTACAAGGTCACTCTCTAGAATAAGCTAGAATTCAACAAGGTATGTCATTTTTGCTATAACTCCTTTTGTGAGAGGTTCCAAGTAATGAAACCTAGAGGAATTTCATAAAATGTATTGAAGAACATTTTGTATCAGTTTCAGATATTTATTCATTACAGGTACAAAGTTATGATTATTTGAAGTTAGGGTTGTTGACTAATCCAAAACTAGTCATGTGAGACTAAAGAAAAGTTTGATGAAAATGCTAGTCTCTTGTTGTTAAAGTTAAGGAAGGTTTGTAGGTATGTGATAATATACACAAGTTCTATTACAGATTTAAAAATCATATTTGGATGATGAAATTGATGAGGGATTTTGGTTGATGTACAAGTTGGGTACATGGTTGAGAGAAGTAGTTGATGAGTTGGAAAACACTATTGATTAAGGTTGGTTGTCATTGATGTCAACCCTTGAAGAAAGAACCGTCACACAACATTTTGGGTAATGGACCCAATAGTCTTTGATGTAAATATGACTCATTATTGTTTTTTCATGGTTGATAAGAAGTAAATATGGATAAACTCCAAAGTGGTCCCCTTTATGGTGAAAGCCCTCACGGGAAGACACTTTGTGGAGTAGGAAAACTCATGCTTAATTATGGAATAATGAGATGAAGGAAAGTGAATTTGTCAGGGAAAATATCCTATATGGATAGTTCTTGTCATGTCATTTCCAGTGGTATGTGGAACGTCAC
>SNQJ01S0046273.1:61063-103614 GCA_010110895.2 Picea sitchensis
AATAATAAATTTAATGGAGAAATTAGAAGTGGGTTAACCCTAAAATAAGGAAAGTGGGCAAAGTGACCTAGATGATGTTTTTAAGGAAGCTACTTGGAGAGTATAAATAAGAGGAAAGGCTCTCTCATTTAAGATGAACTTGAGAATATTGAATACCTATAGGTGTCTAAGGTAAACAAATGATATCTAAGACTAATGTCTAAGGGAAGGTGAAGAAAATAAGGCCAAAATTCAAGGAAGGATAAATTATTTTGATGATGCTTTCTAAGGTTTGTTATTTACAGGTAATCTCGCCATTTTTGCAATAATTGTTTTTCTAGAACGATTCAGCCTGTGAAATTTCTATTCCATTAAGGAAACATACCCAAGTATCTTTGGTAAACCATTCATACTGTGGGTCTTTGTAGTTTTGGAGTTACACTCCGTGGAAAATAGGGTTTGTGGCTAGTCCTGAAACTAGTCTAAAACAAGTGTTTCAGGTAAAAACATCATAACTTGTTCATAACATATCCAAATTCAATAAGACCAATTGTGTTGGTTATAGTATAGTATGTAGAATGTTTTGTAACAATTTCATATATATTCAACAAATATTGTGTGTAAGACACATTCTACAAGGTCGCTCTCTATAATAAGCCAGAATTCAGCAAGGTATGCCATTTTTTCTATAACTTCTTTTATGAGAGGTTCCAAGTAGTGACACCTAGAGGAATTGCATAAAACACACTGAAGAAAATTTTGTATCAGTTTCAGATCTTTATTAATTACAGGTACAAATTTATGATTATTTCAAGTTAGGGTTGTTGACTAATCCAAAACTAGTCATGTGAGACTAAAGAAAAGTTTGATGAAAATGCAGGTATGTGATCATATATACCAAGTCTATCACAGATTTACAAATCATATTTGGATGATGAAATTGATGAGGGATTTCCATTGAGGTACAAGTTGGGTACATGGTTGAGACAAGTAGTTGATGAGTTGGTAGATACATGAGGTGTATAGTTGATGATGTTGGTACATATTGATGAGTCATAGTTGATGAGTAATTGACACATGATTGGTACATACTTGGTACATTGTTGGTTGCACTTTTGTATGGTACAGGTTGATTATAGGTTGTTTGGTACAGGTTGGTGCATGGTTGATGCACTTGTTTATGGTACAGGTTGATGCATGGTTTATGCATGGTTCAGGTTTATTGGTACAGGTTTACAATGATATATCTCACAGTGATAGTGTGACAGTGGTTCCATCATTATAATTCTACTTCAAGGCAATTGGATGGGGAAAGGACAGACAGTTGTAGCCGGAGAACATAGGGGGTTGTAGCCTCCTTCTGGTTGTAGCAAAAGAATTGAGGATTTGGAGCTTCCCTCAAGTTGTAGCCTGAGAAACTAGGGGGTTGGGGCCTCCTTTCAGTTGCAGCTAGAAAACAAACGAAGTTGGTGCTTCCAATGAATGTAATTCTTCAAGACATATAAGAAAAACAATTATGTGGTTTTCTCCCGCTTTGGGTTTCCACGTAAAACACTAGTGTATTGTGTATGTGTATGATTGTTCATTTGTTTATTGGTCATTATTGGATGATAATTCTACATTGATATAACACTTGGATTATTTGGTTTAAAAAGGATTGTAATTTCTCTATTACTGATTCAGCCCCCCTCTCAGTAATCCAACAAACCTCTATTTATAGACATTTTTGGCCCTTTTTTCCCCAATTGGGTCCTCTTTTTCCCTTTTCTTGGCTTGGTGGTTGCTTGAGCTCCTTTTTGAGAGATATTTGGGTCGTTCTGATGAAATTATTATTTTTTTTTACTGTTTTATTGAGATGGGTTACACTCATATCATCTCGTGGTAAAAGTAATTTTTCAACATTTTCATAAAGGTTAGGTTTTCACCACCCTAAATTTTGCATATTGTTGGCTTTTTCACTTTTCCATAGGATTGATCCCACCAAAGTGCAACACGAAACCCTCTTTCCTACTTTAGAAGTTTCATAATTACGTGGTAGAGCCTTCCTCTACATGGATGTCTCAGGTAGATCCTTTGATACATTTTGGTTTCCATGCTATGAGTTTTCTCCATATGCTTGGGGAGTCCTTTTAGTCCCTCCATGATTACATTTTGAAGTCCCATTCTTCTTCATATTTTTTGGCTCTTACCCGAGGGACTCCCCATGACCATAGTTTGTTGTCTTTCAAGCTCGCTTAAACTTTGAAAGGAACATCTAACGAGATCTTACTTATTATTTTTAGTCTCGTCTGAATTAATTAAGAAAATAATGCCCCCTGGAGTCTTCTTTAATCCCTTTTTAGAGTCTCTAAATATGAAAATATTGTCAAGCGATAATGTTTGCCTTCACACTCATTAATCTCAAATTTGAAGGCACATATTTCTAGCGGTAGTTTACCCATTTTTTGGTCTAGACGGTTAATTTACAAATAAATGTATTCTCAGGGAGCTTCATTTCTCTAGGAGAGTATTCTCAGGTGTAAGTTTAACCCTTTTTCAGGCCCGGGGGACCAAGTTTTTGAAAAAGGGCCATTCTCCTTAGTTTTGGTTTATCTCTTTTTCGAGCCTTGGAGATTATCTACGAAAAAGGACCCCCCTCAGAGTCCATAGTTAAGATATTTTCATACTCCCTAAATATGAAAAGATCACCAAGTGACCTTGTTCCTTTCACACTCATTAATTGGTATAGAAGGAATATCTATTTGGCATAAGTTTAACCCTTTTTCTAGCCAATAGATTATCCAAGAAAAAGGTATGCCTTGGGATACATGTCTCACCGGGAGAGTTCTCCTAAGTTATCTTTTATACTTTTTTGGGAGAAGGAGACTAAACTTAGAAAAATGTTATGAGTCCATAGTTAAGATCTTTGTAGAATCCTTAAAATTGAAAAGATGGTTGAGTGATCTTATCTTAATCACACTCGTTAAAATTATTTTGAAGAGACGTCGTTTACGTATAATTTTAACCCTTTTTTGAATTTACTGGACTAATTACGAAAAAAAAACATTTTGGAGTCTTATTTTAGTGTTTTTCAAACTCTCTAAACATGAAAAACCACCGAGCTTACCTTCTCTGGGCTTGTAAAACTTCACATGGAAGGATTCTTCTTATGTCATACTTAATCGCATTGCATGTATCATCCTTGTGTATTTAGCCTAATTCCAACTTCATGTTAATGTTAACTAAACCTTCAAGGCATTGCTTAAATGCAAGCCTTGTAGCATTTTTTTCCCTTGCGATCTGACACCTTGACCCATGGAGGAATTTTTCTCGAGTGTCCTTATCTTGCAAATTTCTCCTTTCACTAAGAATCTATATGTTCCATAGGCTTGGAACTAGTTTTATTTCCCATGAAACTCGTTCCTCCTTTGTAACGTAACATTATTTTATTCTTTTTCAAGCTCATTAAAAATTTGAAAAAGACAACAAAAAAAAAATATTATGTTGTTCCTGATTTTATACTTTAAGTCTCTAGAGTATACCGTCAAAGCATCTGATATGAGTAAATAAAGTTAAGGTAGACAAAGTTGGCTTTGAAGGATAACCACTATGGTTGGTTCCTTAACTGTCTCCGTTGAGCTTCCCAGTTTTCTTGGATGCTTATGTCCCATTCAATGGCCGCCCATGAGCATTCTAATTTGACCTGGGTGTTAGATGTTTGCAAGATAGTGTTAAATAAATTAAGGGCAGTGATAGTATGATCAGAAAGGTATAGTTCTACATTAGGTTGTCTTAAGGTGGGAACAACCAAGAAGGATAATGGTCGGAAAAAGGTCTAAAACTTTGTTCAATAAAGTGTGTTGCTTTCTGATTTTGATTATAAGAGAAAAAATTCAAACACAGATTAATATTCAACAGATCAGAGATCGTTTCCTATTCCTGAGTTAGATTTTAGAGACATGATAGTGATGAGTGAAAAACACAAAATCGTTTAACAAAAATGAGGCATCGATCATGGAAGAATCTCACTTTCCAATGAGGAAAGATGAAAGACAAGAGGACTCTAATGAAACACAAACCATTGCATCCTAAATAATCTACAGGTCTTGAAACTTCTGACAGTAGGTACAAAGGAAAAACTATAAATAATTAGATAACCCAACAACTTTGAACCAGTAGTAAATATTATGCTAAATTATTTTTAAAATTTCATTAGAGATACACTTAATAAAAATTGCTATGAGAAAAAACAAAGGGAACACATAGCTTAGGATTGACAAGATCTGGAATCTCCGCTTTGCATTCTTATTAATCACTGCACAAAGTTTATCCCATACAATGGCCACCAAAAATCCCATTCTTAGTCCTAAAAATATACATTTATACAAAATTTCCTATCCTTGGCAGTTGGGAATCTCTAATTTCTAGGAACTAACTATTTATCGTAAATAAGTTGAAAACTGTTTTACATGAGTTTATTTTTTTTATTTTATTTGTATAGCTACACTTTTCAAACTAGTACTTTATTGCTATGTTGAAGACTCTCCTTCTTTTTCTCTGACACATTCAATGCATTTGTTGAGGAAAGGTGAAGACGTTTTGGGAGGCTCTAGAAACTCCTTTGCTTCGAATAGATATACCTTTCTCTGTATATTTGGGAAATAGTCTTCAACTCTTTTATCTGCAAACTTTATTTACTGAAATTTTAAGTTGGGCTGAATCAACATCCTATTGATTAAGGTGACATCCATTTCTTTTAGCTGTGAAATCTCTATCTGGATCTCACTTAGATATTCTTTAAACTTTAATTGGTGTCTCACAACATTTATTTTCCCTAGAAGCTCTACGCAATTGTCCTTTCCGATGTTTAATGACCCTTTTTCTAAGAGATCAAAAACCTCTTCGCAGTCGTCTTTGATTTCTTTAACTATCCTTTTTTTTCCATTATGTTGGCTTCCCATACTTTGAGCATAATGTCACCTCTAATTTGCTCTGTGGCTGAAAATTTTGTAGTTTTGGATGTCTCTTTGTTCGTTGAACATATGATTTCCCTTTGAAGAGAAACCCTTGCTGCTTTAGCTTCTTTTTCCTTCAGGATGATGTTATCAAAGGAATTTCTTCCTTCATGGAAGTAATTCTGGAGGATCTCTATCTTGGAAATTAACTTCTGTTGTTCAACTTCTAGCTCTGCATGAACTTCTGGTGACTAGGCCTGGAAAACTTTCAGATCTATGACTAGATCTTCAATTGAGTTTAATTTTGTTTGTAATTGATTTATGATTTATTCTTGCATTTAACTTATATGCACTCTCTCTTCCATCATGTTGAGGCTTGTTTTTAGGGATTGAATCTCTTTCTTATCCTCTGCTCTGTCTTGGTCCAGACCTTTATTTATACCTTCTTCAATCCTTTTTTCATTCTCCTTTAATTGGCCTTGTAGTTTAGCGATCATGAGGTTTCTCTGTCTCGTACGTTCTTTCATATTTTCAACAATGAACTGGTTATCTATGGCTAACACTCCCATAGAACCAGTTATTTCGGTAGTGGAATCTTCTTCCTCCAAATTCTACCCATCTATTATGATTTTGTGCTTCTTTACCATGGCATTTTCCCTTTGATGCATTTCATGCATCAACAATGTCTTTCTCTTCTTACTAAAAAATAATCAGATGGAGGAATCTCTTCTCTGGATATGGGCTCAAGGTCACTAACATATAGCGCTCCCAGCTGGGGGAAACTGAAAGTGGATTGTAATGGAGTCAAAGAGGTGATTGGAGAACCTAGTTCTGTAGATCTTACCTCCTCTGTTGTTTTGGGGGTATCACCATCAATTGTAGATGATGAAGGGAAATCTGGTTTATCAGACATTGGGGGTGTCTGAGACCTGTTTTCCATTCCTGAGTTCTCTGCCTTTTGTCCTTCTATTTTTCGTGGAGACTCTTCGGTCTCTTATGGAATTATATTTGTATTTTATTTATCCTACCCTATTGATCCAAAACTTGGCGGTATGCTTCCTTGTTCTAGAGGCTGAGTTGATGCTTATCCTAGTAATACCCTAGGAAAACCATTTCTCTGATGTTTCTAGAAGCTCAAGAAATTGTTTTGCAAGTCAGGTGACAAAGATTGGAACCTGGCCAACACTTCATCATAACTTATAACTCCTCTGAACATGTCATCACAAGGGGACTGTTCATGTTCGTATCCTTTCATATTGCAGTTGACTTGGTGATTACCCACAATTTTATGGGGATCATATTTCCTGTGATCAAGATTTAGCAACTTTATCTCTCCTAATGCAGCTGCCTCAACCTTGGAATTCCCTAGATTGAGTAGTGAATATTTCTCAACCTACACAGGGAAAATAGGCCATAATCTCTTTTGGTCCATTTTTAGTTCATTCCTGATGCCACCTATTACTATCTGATGAGCCACCTCCTTGCATACCAGTCTATCAAGGAGGTATTTTGGTAGTGCATGGGGAGGGATTGAACATATGAAAACCCTAATGTAGGAAAAACATTCTTCTATAAACCAATCAGTGAAGGCCTTGATACTTTCCATGACTGACTCAAAAATATGAGGAGGCTCACAGCCAAACATCATCTAGTGCACAGGAATCACCATGAAGTGGCAAATTTCGTAGAAGGAATCCTTAGCATTTTCCTCCCACAACTTAGAATGGTATTCATGAATGGCTTTATTGGAGGTTGGGTTCCAAGTCCAATTCATCAGAGGGAAAGGGTTCATGAAGCATATGGCATCCATGATGTAGGTGGCCATATAGAAGGCCTCTAGTTGGCCCTTAGATTTTGCGGTTTGATACTTTGTTACCTACTTAGATAAATTGTCTGATAGGATTTTGTCCCAGTTGAAACTAAAACCTTCAGCTGCTTCATGAAGAAGAGGCACCCATTCCGTAGGGAAATGAGTGGGTCTTTTCTTTCCAAAGAGTCTGCAAAGAATCATGGTTGTATTTGTTCCGGCCTAAAGGAACCGATGACGACCCCATGGCTGTCCAGAATACTCCTTGTCTTCACATCTACTCTCTCTAAGGCCCAATATATCATATCATTATATGGCATGATTTGTGGGTTTTCTTCTATCTTCTGAAGTTCAAACTCCGCTATGTCTCAGAATTTGTTCTAAGAATCATGCTGGAAGTTCTTAATTTCGTAATCTAGATTCTCGAAGATTTGCCTCCAATATTTGAGAGAATCAATAGCATGGGGTGTGGTATCAGTTACGACATCTCCTTCTATACCTGTTCTTTCAACAGTTCCCTTAACTTTCTTAAGTAACCTCTTAGGTTCCATAGTGTTCGCACTAGATTGAAAACATGTTTGTAGACGAGAAAATTTATAAGCTTGGATGAATACAACTCACTCGTGATTGTAAAAGATAAGAATAAAATTTGAAATGCAAAGTGTAGTTATTTTAACTCGTCATTTAATGGACATACTGAGACATGCAGTAAGACTTTAATGTTTTAAATGAAGAAGATGAGCTCAAAGATACGCACTTAAACTTAAAAATCTTAATTCGTCATGTTATGAATATTATCATATATTGGCGATTTCAACGTGGAGTTTTGAAATGACTATATCTTAAAACGTCGAATCCTGAAGCCTGAAAGAAGTTCAGTAATTAATAATCATGTTTTAAAATGACTTAATTCAAGTTTAAGACTTTGTTTTAGAGTTTATGATTTCGCATTTCGGAGTTTCGGGGATCATGTACCCAAGAGATATGTCATATGCAACCCCCAAATGCGAAAAACGAATAGCTTAGATCGAACATTAATCTTCTGTATTAAAACCTTAATTAATCAAGATTAGTCGTGATTAAGACTTTCGAAAATTGAGAATCGGGAATTTGTAGACCTATATTTCAAGAGCGTTTTGTTACTGGGAAACTCGAAACTCCGAAAGATTTAAGATTCGTTGATCATGATTAAGGGTTTAATTTATCAAACTTAAAAGGTACTTTGAGAATAAGCACATTGATATTTATAACATTTGTTTCCCCTTTTTTATATATTTAAAAAAAAAATAAAACCCCTTTCGAAAATTCGGCACCGGGATTTTGGAGTTGTGAACTTCAGAATGACTTCTTTATGAAACGCTAAATTCCGAATTGCGAAAGGTTACATTTTGTCCCCCCTTTTTTTTCAAAATTAAGGTGGCTCCATACTAGGAAAATACGAAGTCTTTGGTTAGAGATAAAAATTCATACCTTGTTTCAACATAGGCTCCAATTGGGGACCTCGTCTCCTTGTGGGATGAGGATAACATGTAGACTTAGTGCCTTTATTGGGTAAATGGGGTCAGTCATTCTAGTCTGTAAAACATGTCTGGAGAAAAAAATCAACCAGGAAGAAAAGGATCTAAACCGTCACCTCGAAAAACTTTTCAAAACCAAAACATTCGACAATCTCGAATCAAGCTCTCATAGATTCCCTTTCTAAAACTGACCTCAGATTTGTGCAAGATAATCAAAACCAAATTAATCATTCCATCTGGTTTTATGTGACGAAATTCGCATCGAGGTAAAGTGATTCCATCTTTCTTTAAATTAGGGGATTCCATAAGCTTATAGTGGACATCCAGCATGTAAGAAGAAAAATTGCCATAGCATCTTGCAATTCATGTATAATATCCTTGTCAGATCTATAGATATTGCTTCACTACCAGCAAGCCTGTTCAGTGCCCTAGTGAAGTTATCATATTTTCCACATTAAATTTCCTTACACCACTTCATTATTTTCTAGCATCTAAATGCTAAGATGAGGGAAATCATATAATGAATTTCCTTTCATGATCTCTTTAGACTAGATGGGGGCAATCAATAATGAATTTCCTTTCACCATCTATCTGTATATATTTTATTATGAAGTGGGCAATCAATTAGTATGTAATATACTCAGAAAATGTCTTCTAAAAAAATTGGTTTTTTTTTTATTTATTTTTATTTTTTACAGCAGAGGTCTGTCAACTTATTTAAATAGCTCTGGGTTAATCTTTTTTCTGGATTTGAGACACTTTTGGCTTCAAAGAGAAATTGGGGGGAAACTCATTAATATTTCTTAGGGACTTTCCTCGAGTGAAAATGATCAGTTTATTCCTGCTGGAATAACTAAAGAGGTTGGGATTAGCCCAAACATACTTCTACTTCAGCCAAAGTTTAGGAGAAACATAGAAATTTGCCTATCTTTGTTTTGAAAGTTAGTCTGAAAGCTTCCGAAGTTGAAACGAGACCTTTCTTTTCTCGAGAGACTTATGGGAAAGTAACCAGGGTTAGATGAAGAGCAGATTTAGTCATGATCAAGGAGGAAAGGTAAAAAAGCTTCAGTAACTTAGTAGTACAAGGGATTAATTTTTTTATTTTTTATTTTTTTAATCCCGAAATTACTGTATTACCCATCAATATCCCTTAAAACATTTTAATATGCATTCTTGGTTCAGAGTTCATACCTTGATTGTTCTTTGTATTTTTAGCCAGAAGATCATTTACTTATTACCTTTTTGGGAAGTATTTATCATAATTATTCATGCAGGTTACCCTTTTAGTGTAGTTGATCTTCTGGAACTTCAATAATTTTCCTGCAATTAAAATGGCATAATATCTATCAGAGACTCATACAAATCAGAAATTTCCTGTGAATTGCTAGATTTTGGACTGTTTTGTATCTACATTTTCTTAATTTATTTATTTATTTTAGTATTTTACAGCAAAATAAAACTTACCGAAAGAAACGTAACTATAAAGAAAACAAGAAAACAAACTGGTATGTACAATGAGGGTTAGGAAACATATTACTGCATGTAGTGTTTAAGGTATCGCCCATTTACAGGGGCGCTAAGAAAATCTCCATCGAGATTTTCTAATGATAAAGCATTTTTTCCCTTTGAGGCCAAAATTCTATAAGGGCCAGACCAGATCAAATCGAACTTGTCGTCTTTGCCAGTGTCTTCTCTCCTAGCTTCCCATTTTAGTACCAGATCTCCAAGGAGGAAATCTCTATTATTAGCTTTATGATCGAAGAAAGACTTCATTTTATCCTGATATTTCAGCATCTTTTCATTTACTTTGGCTCTATTTTTTTGAGCTTCAACCAGCTGGTTTTCCCTCCTGGTAATGTTGTTAGGTTCTTCGTTTGAATCTTGCCAAAGTTTCATTATTGGTAGAGCAAGATTGATTGGTAAAATGACATCAATGCCATATACCATCTGAAAAGGGGAAATCCCAATTGACCTTTTGGTACTTATCCTGTTAGGGCATAGAGCGTATTTCAAATGGATATGCCATGCTTTCTTGTTCTTAGTCAAGACGTTTTTTATCACGGTTATCAGAATTTTATTAGATGACTTAGCTAAACCATTACCTTGTGGATAATAAGTTGTGGAGTGTCCTAATATGATGTTAAATTTTTGGCAAAATATTATCATAGCCATTGATTTAAACTCTTGTGCATTATCGGTGACTATCTTTCGGGGACAGTCGAATCTGTATAAAATATTTTCTTCTAGAAAATGAATTACTACCGATTCAGTCGTGTTTCTCGTGGGAATAGCTTCCACCCAGTTAGTAAAATAGTCTGTTGCAGTTAGAATCCACTTGTGTTGAGCACTGGAATGTGGATGAATTTCTCCGATGAAATCAAGGCCCCATTGCTGAAAAGGAGCTTCAATTTTAACTGGAACTAGAGGTAAAGCTGAGACTTTATGTTTACCTGTAAACAACTAATAGGGAGTACAAGTTCAGACTTTGGTGTTTACATCTGTGAATAGTTTGGGCTAGTAATATCCAGCTCTTAAGATTTTATAAGTTTTAGCTCGCCAAGTGTGGTTTCCTCAACACACTCCCTCATGGAACTCATTTATAACCTTTTCAGTTTCGGTCTTGACAAAACATCTCAACAAGAAACCCAGGGGATCTTTCCAATATAATTTTTTGTCTATAATACAATATTTTATAGCATGTAGCTTCAGTGTCCTAGGTTTAGATGGGGTTAGTTCACTAGGACATTGAAGAGTCAAGAGGTAAGAAACAATATCACAGTACCAGACTTAAGTAGAAAACCTGTCTTGAATCTCAACTATAGGTGTAGCGAAATCGATTTCATTTATCTCTAGAAAACCCTTGTCTTCTTGCAACTAATTTATTATGAGTGCCTGCAAGTTTTATTCAGCTAGCAATTTAGCCAGACCTTGGCCTTTAAAGAGTTTTGTTGGTTTGACTTCTAGATTGAACTCTTGAATCTTAGCTAGCCATCTAACTCTTCTCCCATCACTATCTGGTTGAACCAGTATGTCTTTAACAGAGCTTGTAGGAACATAGGCTATGATCTTCGAGTGTAATACGTACGTTCTGAAATCCTTGAGATCCTTCACCATTGCATAAGCTTGTTTTTCTAGTATATTATATTTCAACTCAACATATCTCAGACTTTTATTGAAAAAATCAATAGTTTGTTCAAATCCTTCTTCGTTTTTCTATAACAATACAGTTGTGATAGTGTGTTCAGAAGCGAAGGAAAAAATCATAAACTCTTTTGTGTAATCAGAACTTACCAAGGCTGGTGCTTCGCTGATAACTTTATTGATTCATTGAAAATATGCTTTGGCTTCACTTGTCCACTTCATCTCAGTGTTCTTTTTTAACATATCTGTGATCAACTTCACAATTTCGGCGAAGTTAGGGATGAATCTTCTCAATAAATTTATTTTTCCTAAGAAAGACTAAATTTCTTTTACATTCCTAGGGATGTTTATAGTATCTATTGCTTCGATTCTTTTGGGATCAATTTTGATTCCATATTTAGACACTATATGGCCTAAAATCTTACCTTCTTGCATAGAGAAAGGATAAATTTTTGGATTAAGGGAGAAAACAAATTTATGACATTTCTCGAAAGTTTGTTTCAGGTGCATTAGATGTTTTGCATCGAATTCAGAAAAAACAGTCAGATCATCAAGATAGATAACAAAAAACTTGTCTCTCTCACCCACAAAGGCAATTTCCATGGCTCACTGGAAGGTTTCCCCTGCATTCATCAAACCGAAAGGAATTTTATCGTACATGAAGGTGCTCCAAGGGGTAGTGAAAAACGTTTTTTCCTTATCATGTTGGTGTACTGCAATTTGATTGTAACCTGAAAAACCATCAATCACTAACATTATGTTAGCTCCAACTACTTTCTGTAAAATGTGGTCCATCTTAGGCAATGGATAATTATCCTTGACTGACAATTGGTTCAGGTTCCTAAAATCAACACACAGTCTGATTTCACTATTTTTTTTCTTACTGGAACTAAATTAGCTACCCACTCGGAATATCTTAGTAGGACGATGATTTTGGTCTCCAGGAGTTTTTTAACTTCTTTTTCTATCACTGGTAGTAGCATAGGGTTTATATTTCTGAGTTTCTTCTTAAAAGGCTTGACACCAGGTTTGAAAGGAAATTTGTGTTCTATTACAGTAGTGTCATAAGTTCGCAATTCATCATAGGACCAAGCAAAAATGTCCTTGTATTATCTAAGCAATTCTCCATACCTACTTTTGATTTTTAGGGACAAATACTTGGATAGCTTCACCAACCGAGGATTTTCTTTTGTACCTATATCGCAGTCCTCGACCGCCTCTGGCTGACGTTGTAAAGTAGATCTTAAAGGGATGTCATCTTGATTAAACAACCTTTCCAAGGGAATCAGACCCTTAGGGATCTGGTTTTTTTTTAGAACAAGCATTTGGTGGTTAGCAATTTTATCGTGGAATTCCTGGGGGTCCTCCCCTTCATGTATGATCCAAATATGATCATTTTGGTTTTCTTGGTCGGCATCCGTTTCGGCAAACTCATCTATTGATTCTAAAAATTTGCGAAGCTGTTCATCATCCTCAAAAAATTGCCAATGTTGTATGTTATTCGGTATGGAAGGCCTGTGTCTCATTTTTATATGGTACTTCAGTTTAAAAGCAGTGGGGGGTGTGAATGTTGAGGCTGCTTTGGCTATCGCATCAGCCTGTTGGTTTTCGGTTCTTGGAATGTAGTGAACCTTGACAGAGGAGAAGAAATTTTTGATCAGATCCTAGACGCAATTCCTATAAGACCTCAACCTAGGATGTTTGGCCTGGTACTATCGGTTTACCTATTTTACAATTAGCTCGGTCTCACGAAAGACTTTGAGGTTTTTTATTTTCATTCTCCTAGCGACTTCTAACCCTGACACTAAGGATTAATAATCGCATACATTATTAGTGTGGTGCACATTCTATTATAGCCTATAGGAAAATGGGATTACAGATTGATTATCAGGAGCCAGAAGGAGTGCCCCAACTCCAGCTCCAAAGTAGGATGAAGCATTGTCAAAAAATATTCTCCACACACCAGTGCTATATACATCTTTTTAATTTTTTCTTTTTCTATTTTCTCTTCTTTACAACTTTCATCTATGCATTCATCAATATCATCATCAATGGATAAAATACAATTACCTAAATCTTGATCAGCAATATATACAGGGTAGTTATTCGGGTTGTGTGTGTTGATACTGAGAGGGGGGTGAATCAGTATCAAGTACAATTTAAAAACCTTTTCCAACTTATACTTAAACCATTCAATTATATCCAATGAGCAATGAACAATAGTATAAGAGTTACACCAATACACCACAATACACCATGAATAATAGTATAAGAGTTGGCACCAATACACCACAATACACCTTTGCACAATATATATGAGTCAATCAATATTTTGTTCAAGGGAAGTAATGATTTCCAAAGGTAGCTACAGCCTTTCCAAATGTAAAGGAGGATAAACTCCAAGAGGAAGATATAACTCCAATATAAATAGATATTTGAACTCTCTATCCTGCCCTTTCCTTCCACCCAAGAATATATGAGAGATAATAAAACTTTATTCACCCCTGTCCTGTCTAAGACTCAATCCTGTACAAGATGCCCTACGTCAATATTTAACATCTGATTCTGAAACTTATCACACGAAACTAAAGTCCATACTCTTTCCAATGGAAGTGGTCCGACTTCATTTGAGCTCTTATAGAAAAAGTTCTGATCATGCATCTAACACTGGTTTTTGACTAGTTTCAGACTGGGTCACAACCCTATATTCCACAGCCGTATCTCCATAATTATAGCAGAATAAAGAGCTGAAATTTTTACCAGATGTACCTTTGATATGTGTTCTCAATACCATAGCGATTTCCCTTACCCATATGAATCATTCTAGAAAACGTTATAGAAAATGGTAAGATGACCGGAAAATAACATACCTTAGAACACATCACCAAAAGACTTCATCCTCCCTTGAACCGCCTTTTACTTCTTCTTCTCTCTGAATTCGACTTGTATCAAAATGAATGTATAATGATGTTTATTTATACCATTTATGTCACTTCCTTTTAACAATAGGGGTCAATTCGACACTTTCTTTTATTTTGTAATTTTTTCTTTAATTATCTTCTGTACCTACATGTACAATTCACTTTGTCAGTCTTCAAAATTCATTTCTCCTCAACCATGAGGATCCACGTGATTTTCCACATACCAATCGAAACAACATGATATACTATCCATCCATGGGTGTTGTATCTCAGATGTGCATTTTCCTTCATGTCCAAATAACTTCATCAATCTTGTGGTCCAAAACTCCATAACTAGGGTTGCTGACATCAATGACAACAACCAATCTTCCAACACCCTCCCTTTGTCATTGATGGCAACACTCATGCCTCCCTCCTATCATCATGATCCCACTTTCTCCCCTTGACATCAAATGGCAAGCAGTATGGATTCTTCCCTTGAGTTTAATGGAAAAGGTAATCTTCTTCTTTGGGGTAATGCTTCCCCAAACATGTGGCACCCAATAGTACTTCATCCTATTTTGGTCTTTGGGACGTTTTCCTCCTTAGAACTTTTGTGTGGCTTCTGCTCTCTCTTCTTCCTTTTGTATAGGATGTATATATGTCTGGTCTCTTGTTTGCACAAGTGTCTCAATCTTCCAAAGTTATTTTCTCCTCATTTTAGATGAATCAAACGTAAGATGTATCCTTGATCACACATTTTGCTGACAATGAGGACATGCTCAGATTTTCAATCAATAGGACTTTTCCTTCTTTACATTTTCACTTCCAAGCTTTACAATTCCTTTCCAAGTATTTGTAGATGAGTCATCTCCAAATGTAACATTTCCACTCTTTTCTTCAAGTTTACAAATTTGTTTCTTTGATCTCCAAATTTACAAGGAGATGATGTTCCATCTGCTCATTAACCATTCATCTTCTTCTTTGCATTCCCTGAAATGCATCAATGCTATTCTAAAATTTCATTGTGGAATTTCTTTCCTTTCCATGTTGTAGCTGGTGGTGCAAACATTTTACATATGATTATCTTCCTTCATCTTTCCAATCCTACGCTTTAGACCAAGATTATATTAATTTGTAATATATAATATTTTGATCCATTAATGGGTCAAATGGGATTATAATTCTCTGCTGAAAGGTCTTGCATTTAACATTTTCTTACATCTCATATTTTCACCATCTGGCTTATAGTTATTCCTTTCTATCAATTCTACAATTGACTGCTCCTTGTGTCCTGTAAATTTCCACAAGTATAACAATGTCCAAGAAAGAAATTTTGATAATTCAAGTAAGGATTCTTTGTGGTGTGGTTCATCTGGGTTCACAATCTATTCCTCTGTAGTTTCCTTCATAATGATTGCTTTCTATACCCGATGGAGAGATTCTCTTGATGTCTCATTCCTTCTGGATTATAGTTTTCTATCTTGTTGTTCAACTTGCTCTCGAGTGTTGGTTTCATCATTTTCAACTCTCTTCTTTTATTTTGTTGTCTCTAAACTGCCACTGTATCCTAGTCCTGTCTGTCGCTTGGAGATCTTTGACCTGCTAAGGATCTCATCTTAATTTTTTCTAGTTTTTTCAACTAACCTTTTGTTGTCACAGTAGCTCCTTTTGTGTGATCCACCTGGCTTTCAATTTCTCTAATCTCTTAACGTTCCTCTCAAGCCATTAATGGTATTTTGACGCTTTGCAGAATTTCTCTCTTCACAACTAATTCAATCCACCTTTAGTAATATAGTTTCAGGTTTTGGAGCTTGCTATTTTCAGCTTCAACATGCTCAACTTTTCAAGATTCTCATCTTCTGTTCACTCTCCTGCGATTGTCTTTGTATCCCAAAAAGAATCAAGGTTGGTTTCTTCATCCAAACCTTCTTCACAAATGATTTCTTCTTCTTTTAGAATTCCCATGATCATCATCCCTGCTCTTCTTGGGTTTATAGACATGCTCCTCCATTGTCTCTTCATCACTCTCATCTCTGAGGAGATACATCATCCTTGGAGTAGAAGCCTTTTATTGTTGAGACTTCTCTTTTATAGTAAAAGTTTTCAACAATATGGGGTCCCCCTGACTTACCATAGTTAAAGAATTTTGAGAGGAGACTTACCTTTGTATCTTCCCACTTCCTTTCTCTGAACCTTCCTTATGAAGTTGGCTATTTCTTCATCAAGGTCATTATCCTTGTCTGTCTTCTTTATGTATTTAAAGTGCTCTACTGTTTTTCTCCTCGGTCACTTTCTGTACTCGTTTCTCATTTCATATGCCCTAAGAATCCCATGTAATTCATCCATTGTCATTTTAATCAAGTCCCTAGGCTCTTCAATGGCTGAGACCTTAGTATCATACTTCAAGAGAAGTGATCTCAACACCTTTGGTACAACCAATGATTCATCGATAGCTTCACCCAATCCCTCCTATAGCATTAACAACTTCATAAAATCTAAGATAGGCTAAAATGATTTTCCTTTTCATTCATCTTCAAGTTTTCAAATTCTACTCCTATGTCTTTGAAGCTTGACCTGTTTAACTTTTGGATCACCTTCATAGATATCTTGAGTTTGTCCCATACCCTTTTAGCAGCCTGCATCCCATCACTTCTATAGCAATGGTTGCGTCAATGATGCTAGAATACGTCCTGGATTCTTGAACTACAACCCGGCAAGCTTGTTCTCTCATTCTTGGGATTGGTTGGAGTGCATATTTGGGGATTATATAGCCATTCATAAACTGAAAATTACAAATGTCTACTCCTAAACTTTCATAGGGTAAGTCTTCACCATCACCCAGGTAAGTAATTTCGAGTTCTATCAAATTTTAAGTATCATTTGAAATGTGCTCATGGTCATCCATTTCTTTCTGTGGATTTTCCTTCCAGTATTAAACTGCTCTTAAGGTAACCTCGCCTCTGGATACCAATTGTTAGATACTGAGAGGGGGGGTGAACTGCAGATCGCTACAATTTAAAACCTTCAACTTATAATTTCAACCATCTAAATCTATATCCAATGAGCAATGAACAGCCAGTATAAGAGTTGGGCACCAATACAAATTCAATTAATGCACAATATGTGAGAGATAATCAATAGTTTTTTTTTCATGGGAAGTAATGACTTCCCAAAGGTATGCCCAAATGTAAAGGGAGGGATAAAAATCCAAAAGAGGAAGATATAATCCTCCAATAAAGAGATATTTGAACTCTCTTATCCTTGCCTCTTCCACCCAAGAATATAAGGAGAGATACAAACTATTCTCAATTCTCAACTGCTCAAGACTCCAAGCTTGTACATAATTCCCCATGCTCAATATTTACATCTGATTCTGAAACTCGCACAAAAGAAAACAAAGTCCATAATATTTCCAATGGAAGGGTCCTAATTGAATTTGGGAGTCTCAGATGAAAAGTTAAGGATTCCATGGCCTAATACACTGCTTTTTGATCTGTTTCAGACTCACAAACCCTATATTCCCACAAAATGCATTCTGTATAATTAATGAATAAAGAGTTGAAATTTTTACCAGAGGTACCTGATATGTATTATCAACAATTATAGCAACTTTAAATCCATCTGAATCGTCTTAGAAAAAGAAGCAAAATGTAGGTGATGACCTGAAAATAACATACCTTAGAACACATCATCACCAAAGACTTCATCCCTCTCTGAACTGGGCCCTCTTTTACTTCTTCTTTCCCTCTGAAATTCGACTTAGTCAAATGAATGTATAATGAGATGTTTATTTATACCATTTATGTCACTTCCTTTGCACATTAGGGTCGACCTGACACTCTTTTATTTTGTAATTCTTTTAATTATCTTCGCTGTAATACATGTACAATTCACTTTGTCATCTTCTAAAATTCATTTCTCCTCAATCATTAGGATCCATGTGACGTGCCATACCATCGGAATAGCATGATGTATACTATCCATCCATGGGTGTTGTATCTACATGTGCATTTTCCTTCATGTCCAAATAACTTCATCAATATTGTGGTCCAAAACCCATGACTAGGGTTGACATCAATGACAACAACCAATCTTCCAACAGTGTGGATCACTCATTGTGAATGCCAACCTGGTTTCTCTGTATAGGCACATGAACTGTCCTCCAAAAATTGGAATCGTAGTATACGTCATGTCAAGATGGAGAGATCCTCCAAGATTGGCGCCCCAAGACCGGGATAACAGCATACCATATTTCGGAGGGATATCGGCAACCACTACATCCATTAGAATGTTTTTTGCAGGTATTTGTGCTAGATTTACTACCAAGTCTTTAATCATGCCTATACATTTAACTTTTCTAGAATCAAATGAATATAAATCTCCATAAGGCCTAGTGATTTCAAGACCCAATTTATCCATAATTGCTTTAGGAATTACATTGTGGGATGCTCCAGAATCTAGCATGCAATTATGGAGTAGGTGGTTAAACAAGGTTGACGTGATATAGAAGGGGGTGACAATGTATTTGGCGCCTTCGAAATGTGGACAGAAAACTATGTTCGGCTTGTCATCTTCTAAGTTAATTACATTGGCTTGGCTTTCATTTTCTGAAAAACTAATCATCTTGGCAATTTGTTTTCTGTATATGGGTTTTTTTTCCAGTTCGACAAGAGGTATAGGAATCTTGATTTTGTTTATTTCATTTTCCAGAATAAAATTTCCCATGGCTTTGTCGCTCTCTATGTTTTGGGCCTCCATTCCCTTCTTTTCATCTTTATTTTGTGTTGTGGATTTGGTTTCACTCACAGGGACTTGTGTTTTCATGAAGGTGTTCCTACTGACTTTGGCCTGACAGGTTGTGTGTCAGCGGTGTTGTTTTTCACAGTCTTCTTCTCAGCAGTTTTTAGGGCCGCTTCGTCAGTTTCACCCCTCGGCAAGATCCTTTTTGTTGGGTCGGTTCGAAGACTCTTGTTTCTAGGTATTAAATTGTATTTCTGGTATAGTTCAGATATTATATCATCTACAATACCCTTATAGTTAAAATATTCAAAAGTATTGTTGCTTACATTGTCTTTCAATCTATTCTCTTTATTTAAGGATTTTTCATAATCTTGTCTCGATAAATAGGGTTGTAGACTATCGTCACCAAGATTATTTATATCCTTGTCTAACTCTTCAAAATATTTTAGGTCTTCCCCTCCAATGAAGTTTTCACCCTTGAAGGGGGTTGGGATTTTTTTATCCTCATTTTTAATTAGTTTTTGTGGGGCTTGAGGATCAGGATTCCTTTTGAAATCTTTCCTAGGAAAATGATCTTTTTTTTATTTATCGAGTTCCATTTTTGAGATCTTATTTAACGGCTCCCTAATTATCCTAGCCATCTCGTCTATTTTATCTCCCGAGGATTTTCTCGGTTGAGAGGATCCACCTTGTTCTTTGAATTTTCTATTTTCTTTGTTCCCAGTTTCTACTTTGGATTTTAGTTTTCCTAATGCCATCATGTTTGATTCAATTTCTAGGGCATAATATTGCACCTTGGTGAGATCTACTGATCTCCTTTCTCTTAATAATAGAGAGAAATCGGGGTCAAAGGCTCCAGCGAAAGTTACTTTCGCTTCGGTTTGAGAATATTTTACCTCGACCGAGATTTTATTATACAACTTGTTAAACCTTTGAGTGAACTCAAGAACTGATTCTGAGATTTTCTTTCTGAGAGCCCCAAATTCAGTTAGGTAATAGAGGTGGTCTCTCATTTCTCCCCATTGTCTTATAAAAGCGTTTTCAAGTTCTTCGTAAGACCTTATATATCTCGCTGCCAGGGCTCAGAACTAGGTCCTCACCTGTCCTTCAAAAGTATGAACGAGGAGTCTAGAGTAGACATCTTTGTGCTCGATTCTGAGGATGTCAGCAAATTGGTCAAAGAAATTGATGTGTTCTTGTGTGGTTAAATCTCCTTCCCCTGTGATTTTGGGAAGACTTTTCATGTAATTTACGGGAAGGTCGTGTAGGGGAACCGGGAGGACAAGAGGGGCATATCTGGAAGACACCTTAGAAAATATTCTAGGGAGTGGTTCTTGGCTTCCTACTGCTCCTCCTGCGGCACCACCTACATCACCGCCTCCAACTCCCGAACCTCCGTGTGAAACCATTGATGGATTTGAGGCTGAAACTCGGAGTGTATGAGGAGAAGGCTCACAGAAGTTTGGTAGATTTTGGTTTGTGCTTGAATGTGACAAAAAGGTTGTGGGGAACTAATTATCAAGGAATAGGAAACTGGAGAAAGAAGGCCCGAGAAGAAAAGAACTTGTTTCTCCAGACTCATAAGATGAATATATCGAAGAATCAACAGGGGTTAAATCAGGATATACAGGGAATTCATCAAAGTACTTGGTAGTAGGAGTGTACACTTCGAGAAAAGAGAACGTATCGATTGAAAGGGGGAGCGAGATGGATATCTCAAGTATTCCCCTAACATTTGACTATGTAGAATTAGGTTGACATATGGTATGTGTCGGTGAGACGATTTTTCTAAGAGATCTTCATGATTTTAAAATCTTTTCCGGATCAGAAACTAGTGAAGTTTTCTTTTCGTCTGGGTTCTTCCTAGTATTCTTTCGGCTCAAAGCCAACTTATTTATCGTGGATTTTCCAAGTAAAAGATGAAGGTAGCCTTAAAATGTTTTCTATCTCTTTTCACTATCAAAGAAAGAAAATGTCAATGTCATTCTTCCCAGGGAAAAGATTCATTTCTTCGTTCCCCGACAATGGTGCCAAAAAGATGTTGTTCATGATTTTATACTTTAAGGCTCTAAAGTATACCGTTAAAGCACCTGATATGAGTAAATAAAGTTAAGGTAGACAAAGTCGTCTTTGAAGGATAAACACTATGGTTGGTTCCTTAACTGTCTCCATTGAGCTTTTTAGTTTTCTTGGATGCTTATGTCCTGTTCAATGGTTGCCCATGAATGTTCTAATTTGACCCGAGTGTTAGTTGTTTGTAAGATAGTGTTAAATAAATTTAGGGAAATGCTAGTCTGATCAGAAAGGTCGAGTTTTACATTAGGATGTCTTAAGGAGGGTACAATCATGAGGGATAATGGTTAGAACAAGGTCTAAAACTTTCTTCAAGAAAGTGTGTTTCTTTCTCATTTTGATTATAAGAGAAACAATTCAAACACAGATTAATATTCAACAGATTAAAGGTCGTTTCCTATTCCTGAGTTAGTTTTTAAAGACATGATGGTGACAACTGAAAGACACAAAATCGTTTAACAAAACTGAGGCATCGATCATGGAAGAATCTCACTTTACAACGAGGAAATATGAAAGACAAGAGGACTCTAATGAAACACAAACCATTGCATAATAAATAATCTACGGGTCTTGAAATTGCTAACAGCAGGTACAGAGATAAAACTGTAAATAATTAGATAACCCAATGACTTTGAACCAGTAGTAAATATTATGCTAAATTATTGTTACAATTTCATCAAAGATACACTTAAGAAAATTTTCTATGAGAAAAAACAAAGGGAACACATATCTCAGGATTGACAAGATCTAGAATCTCCACTTTTCATTCTTATTAATCACTGCAAAAAGTTTCTCCCATACAATGACCACCAAAAATCCCATTCTTAGTACTAAAAATTTACATTTATACAAAATTTCCAATCCTTGGCGGTTGGGGAATCTCTAATTTCTAGGAACTAACTATTTATCGTAAATAAGATGAAAACTGTTTTACAAGATTTTCTTTATCTTTCTTTTATTTTTATAGCTACACTTTTCAAACTGGTACTTTATTTCTATGTTGAAGACCATGCATAATTTTAATGGCTAAATTTCGCTCATGGGCTAATTTTCCATGGTTTTTCCAAAAACAAGATTCGCTATTTTAAAAATGATTCGCCCAAATTCTATAGGATAAAATTATTTTACCTTAAAAATCGCCAACATTTTATAAAAACTATATAAAATCCTTAGAAATTTGAATATCTTTACAAAAATATTGCCAAACATTTATAGTAGGCATATGAAGGATTAGTAAGATTCACCAAGGTTTCTAAATTTTAAAATAAATTTTCATCCTTAAAATCATCCCTGTTGAAGACTCTCCTTCTTTTCCTCTGACACATTCGATGCATTTGTTGAGTAAAGGTCCAAACATTTTGGGAGCCTTTGGAAACTCCTTTGCTTTGAGTAGATATACATTTCTCTGTATCTTTGGGAAATAGTCTTCAACTCTTTTATTTGCAAACTTTATTGACTGCAATTTTAAGATGGGCTGAATCAATAGCCTATTGATTAAGGTGACATCCATTTCTTTTAGCTGTGAAATATTCATCTAGATCTCACTTAGATCTTCTTTAAACTTTCATTGGTGTCTCGCAATATTTATCTGCCCTAGAAGCCATGTGCAATTTTCCTTTCCAATGTTTAATGACCCTTTGTCTAAGAGATCGAAAACCTCTTCGCAGTCGTCTTTGATTTCTTTAACTATTATTTTGTTTTCCATTATGTTGGCTTCCCATACTTTGATCATAATGTACCTCTGATTTGCTTTGTGGCTAATAATTTTGTAGTTTTCGATGTCTCTTCGTTCATTGAACATATGATTTCCCTTTAAATAGCAACCCTTGCTGCTTTAGCTTCTTTTTCCTTCAAGATGATGTTATCAAAGGAATTGCTTGCTTCATGGAAGTAATTCTGGAGGATCTCTATCTTGGAAATTAACTTCTGTTGTTCAAATTCTATCTCTACATGCACTTCCAGTGATTGGGCCTGGAAAACTTTCAGATCTATGACTAGATCTTTAATTGACTTTAATTTTGTTTGTAATTGATTTATGATTTCTTCTTGCATTTGACTTGTCTACACTCTCTCTTCCATCTCGTTGAGGCTTGTTTTCAGGGATTGAATATCTTTCTTATCCCCAGATATGGCTTGGTCCAGACCTTTATTTATACCTTCTTCAACCCTTTTTTCATTCTCCTTTAATTAGCCTTGTATTTTAGTGATCATGAGGTTTCTCTATCTCAGAATTTCTTTCATATTTTCAATAGTGAACTGGTTAGCTGTGGCTAACGCTCCCATAGAATGAGCTACTTCGGTAGCGAAATCTTCTTCCTCCAAATTCTGCCCATCTATTATGATTTTGTGCTTCTTTACCATGGCATTTTCCCTTTGATGCATTTCCTACTTCAACACTGCCTTTCTCTTCTTACTGAAAAAATAATCAAATGGAGGAATCTCTTCTCTAGGAAAGGGATCAAGGTCACTAAGATATAGGGCTCCCATCTAGGGGAAGATGAAAGTGGGTTGTAATGGAGTCAAAGAGGTGATGGGAGAACCTAGTTCTATAGATCTTACCTCCTTTGTTTTTTTGGGGGTATCACCATGAATTGTAGATGATGACGGGAAATCTAGTTTATCAGACACTGGGGGTGTCTTAGACCCTTTTTCCATTCTTGAGTTCTCTGCCTTTTGTCCTTTTGTTTTTCGTGGAGACTCTTTGATCTCTTCTGGAATTCTCTTTGTATTTTATTTATCCTACCCTCCTAATCCAAAACCTGGGGGTATGCTTCCTTGTTCTGTAGGCTGAGTTGATGCTTCTCCTAGTAATACCCCAGGAAAACCACTTCTCTGATGTTTTTGGAAGTTTAGGAAATTGTTTTGCAAGTCAGGTGACAAAGATTGTAACCTGGCAAGAACTTCATCATAACATATAACTCCTTTGAACATGTCGTAACAAGGGTATTGTTCATGCTCGTATGCTTTCATATGGCAATTGACTTGGTGATTACCCACAATTTTATGGGGATCATAATTCCCGTGATTGAGATTTAGCAACTTTATCTCTCCTAATGTGGTTGCCTCAACATTGGAATGCCCTAGACTGAGTAGTGATTATTTCCCAACCTGCACAGGGAAAATATGCCAGAATCTCTTCTGGGCCATTTTTAGTTCATTCTCGATGCCACCTATTACTATCTAATGAGCCACCTCCCTACATACCAGTCTATCAGGGAGGAATTTTGGTAGTGTGTGGGGAGGGATTGAACATTCGAAAACCCTAATATAGGAAAACATTTCTTCTATAAACCAATCAACGATGGCCTTGAGACTTTCCATGATTGACTCAGAAATATGGGGAGGCTCACACCCAAACAACATCTGGTGCACCAAAATCACCATGAAGTCGAAAATTTCATAGAAGGAATCCTTAGAATTTTCCTCCCACAAATTAGAATGGTATTCATGAATGGGTTTATTAGAGGTTGGGTTCCAACTCCAATTCATCAAAGAGAAAGGGGTCATGAAGCATATGGCATCCATGATGTAGGCGAACATACAGAAGGCCACTGGTTGTCCCTTGGATTTTGTAGTTTGATACTTTGCTACCTCCTTAGATAAATTGTCTAATAGGATTTTGTCCCAGTTGAAACTAAAACCTTCAGCTGCTTCATGAAGAAGAGGCACCCATTCTGCAAGGAAATGAGTGGGGATTTTCTTTCCGAAGAGTCTGCAAAGCATCATGGTTGTATATGTTCCATATTGAAGGAACCGATCATGACCCCACGGCTGTTCAAAATGCTCCTTGTCTTCACATCTTCTCTCTCTAAGGCCCAATATATTATCATATCATTATATTTCATGAACCGTGGGCATGTTTCTATCTTGTGAAGTTCAGACTCCGCTATGTTCTGAAGTTTTTTCTCAGAGTCATGCGGGAAGTTCTTAATTTCGTAATCTAGATTTTAGAAGATTTGCCTCCAAGATTTGATAGAATCAATATCATGGGGTGTGGTATCAGCTACGAAATCTCCTTCTATGTCTGTTCTTTCAGCAGTTCCCTCAACTTTCTTAAGTACCCTCTTATATGCCATAACATTCGCACTAGATTGAAAACCTATTTGCAGATGAGAAAAACTATAAGCCTGGATGAATACAAATCACTCGTGATTGTAAAGGATAAGAATAAAATTTGAAATGCAGAGCTATAGTTATTTTAACTTATCCTTTAATGGATGTACTGAGACAAATAGTAAGACTTTAATGTTTTAAATGAAGAAGATGAGCTCAAAGATACGCATTTAAACTTAAAAATATTAATTCGTCCTGTTACGGATATTATCATATATCGGGGATTTCAACTTGGAGTTTTGAAATGACTATTTCTTAAAACGTCGAATCCCGAAGCCCGAAAGAGGTTCAGTGATTACTAATCATGTTTTAAAATGACTTAATTCAAGTTTAAGACTTTGTTTTAGAGTTTATGATTTCGCATTTCGGAGTTTCAGGGATCACGTACCCAAGAGATATGTCATATGCAACCCCCGAATGCGAAAAGAGAATAGCTTAAATCAGATGTTAATCATCTATATTAAAACCTTAATTAATCAAGATTATCCGTGATTAAGACTTTCGGAAATCGAGAATCGAGAATTCGTAGACCTATATTTCAAGAGCACTTTGTTACTAGGAAACCCAAAACTCTAAAATATTTAAGATTTGTTGATCATGATTAAGGGTTTGATTTATCACACTTAAAAAGTACTTTGCGAATAAGCACATTGGGATTTATAATATTTGTTTCCCCCTTTTTTTATATATTTAACAAAAAAAAAAACCTTTCGGAAATTCGGTATTGGGATTTTGGAGTTGTGAACTTTGGAATGACTGCTTTATGAAACGCCGAATTCCAAATCGCGAAAGGTTACATTTTTTCCCCCCCGTTTTTTTCAAAATTAGGGTGGCTCCATACTAGGAAAACACAAAGTCTTTCGTTAGAGATAAAAATTCATACCTTGTTTCAACATATTCCAAAAAGAGGGGATGGGATATACATTCTCTTTTTTGGCAGCAAGATAGTCGCCCTTGGACAAAGCACATCCTTCCATTTGTCTGCCAAGAATTTGGATCTAGTAGGAACTTATGAATTTTTTCTCGTTACATATAGCTATGTACTCCTTTATTTGGTTACTCTTCCAAATATATGGAGAGTTTGTGGTGCCTCCTGTATCATAGAATTATGTCAATAATTGTTCTATGAGTCTCATCATTGTTTTGTTCTTTTTTCCAAGGGAATTTTTATCCAACCTGATTCGGAGATTCTGCATTTTATCTTTTGACTTTCATGAGTCATCCATCTCAAGAGTACAATAAAGTTTGGATTGAAAATCAATGGATTTTTGTGCCTGATGATTGAGATCCTCTAGTATTTCCTCGACGACACATCGAAGACCTCAGGGTAGTGAGTCTTACACTCCTATTGTACTCCTACCTAAGTTTTGAATATCTTGAATGTGTTGCTTGAGATATGAAGTCCTCATCTCCAACCACAGGAATCAATGCTTCTTGAGGATGCATATCATATTGTATGTGTATATCTTTAGATGATATTGAGATGTAGATCTTTTGTGTATTGCTCACAGTTGCACTTTATATAGACATTTATATTTTTTCTAATAGTCATATATGACATGGATTTTAAGTGTATTTGATTGGCATCCATGCTTAGTTCATCACAAGCATGGGTATGTCTTCCTTGGAGAGATTATCATTTTTTTTTCAAATGGTGCACTCAAGAACGCTCGTCTCGGTTTCACTCAACTTCATGCCTTCCCACTGGTAAAGATATTGTAATTTATTCTAGCCATTAGTTTCTCTTCTGACCTCACACATTAGGGGGCATCTTTTATAGTCCAAAATTTATTATCTGTGCATACAATACATTGGCCCTTCCTTTTGCATACTTTTCCAAAATACCATTGAGGTTTCCTCCTAAAAAACCATTTTTTGGAGAGTGTACGTGCCCTTCTAGACTAGTAGCTCGCATATAGACATGTTTTGCATGATATTTATCCCATGTACACATGCATGTTTCATGCTATATAGCCCGCGTCTACTTCCAAAATTTGCAAAAAATATATAGTTGCACGGAATTGAATGGATTTTATGGGCTATGCAGGGTTTTCTAACCATTTTACCCCTTGTAGCCCACCCCCAAACCGAATAACCATTTTTTTCTCATATAAGAAGAGGTCTTGGGGATTCATTTATAAATTGTTAAGAACCAAATATCAATATAGCATTGAAAAACCTCATAAAAAGTACTCAACGCCTTGAAAAAGAGATAATTTCAGATAATAAGCCTCTTCGAGGGGGAAACCTCCTTTTACCCCACTTAAATGTTCAAGTATAAGATGATTCAAAACGAAAATGTCTCCTTGGTATATATAGGAGACTAGGAGGTATAATTACAACTAATGTCCTAAAGCGACAAAAATAAAATAGCATTACTAATATAATATGCCCTAATTAAGGGGTAATGAGCCAATATTAGGGATTAACATGCGCCTCCGCTTGAGACAAGTGTTTTCCACAATGCTTAAGTAACTCTGGATGCTTCTGTATAAGAGACTCATCTTCCCATGTGGAATCTTCAGCCGGTAGTTTCCTCCATTTAATGTGATACTTTGAAATGGATTTATTCCTCAGCTGGCGAATTTCATGGGATGCATTTTCACTTTCAGGTGTCTTCTCTGTTACGAAATTTTTCAATACTTCCATGATATCTTCTTTTAAACCATCCATCTTTGCCTCCAACTTAGCTTCCATCTCTTGTAGTCCTATTGACTAGTCTCAAGAAGGTGTTCCAGGTAAAACAATCATAACTTCTTCCTAGAGTATCCAAATTGAGTGGGACTAGTTTCATTGGATCGTGGACAGTGTGTAGTATTTCTGGTACAAGTTTCAGAATTTTATATCAATTATTTTGTGCGGGGCATGATATACAAGTGAGATCTCCTAGAAAGGCCAAAAATCGACAAGTTGTGGGGAAGTTACTGTAAATTCCACTTAGCACATCCAATTTTGATCACACCTATGGTATACAAATTGGAGTTGCCTGCATCTTCACAAGTACACCCAGTTTTCCATGTTTCATGATTAAATAAGGTTACAGGAGACATTTTCATTTTGAATCATCTTGTACTTGAACATTTAAGTGGGGTAAAAGGAGGTTGCCCCCTCGAAGAGGCTTATTATATGAAATTATCTCTTTTTCAAGGCGTTGAGTACTTTTTCTGAGGTTTTTCTATGCTATATTGATATTTGGTTCTTAACATATGGTTTCATGTTAAGCCCTAATATTGGCTCATTACCCCTTAATTGGGGCATATTATATTAGTAATGTTATTTTATTTATGCCGGCTTTAGGCCATTAGTTGTAATTATACCTTCTAGTCTCCTATATATACCAAGGAGACATTTTCATTTTGAATCATCTTGTACTTGAACATTTAAGTGGGGTAAAAAGAGGTTCCCCCTCGAAGAGGCTTATTCTCTGAAATTATCTCTTTTTGAAGGCGTTGAGTACCTTTTCTGAGGTTTTTCTATGCTATATTGATATTTGGTTCTTAACATATGGTATCAGAGCCAATATTAGGGCTTAACATGAACACAATAAAGAGAATAAGAAAACTCTTCCAAAATCCATTACCCTTCTTAGCCCAAGATTTGCATCCTATTTTGAGTTTTGGCCTCAACTTTCCCCTCCAGCCCTTTCTACTTATGCAACCCTACATCCTTCCCATCTGTGTACTCTGCATATTGCCTTGGGTATTATAGTTTGTTTTAAACCTTTTTTAATCCTTAACTTTTAATTTTTTAATTTTCATCCCTTTAAAGTTATGTTTGTTAGGTCCTCTTATATAAATAAAGTTTTGATTCATAGCTCATGTTTAATCCTCAAATTGATTTTCTGGACTTAAACCCTGGTTAGTTCATGACTTAAAGTTTTGGACCCCTTCATGATGTGTCATTAGGATTGATCCCTCCCCTCCCATGACTAAACTTATGAGACACACTATTCTCCTCACTCATGACCTCGTGAGCATGCCTTGTTGTCCTTGCTTACCTGTCTAATCATTTTTCAATCTGGAGTATTTCTCACTCATCAGGCGGTTCTGTAGCGCCTTACCCGTTCATCATGATTTCCATCACAAGTTATGATTACCACGACTGATGCCATGTTCATTTTTTTCAGTGCCAGAAGTCAGTTACAGGATGCCTTCAAGATGTTTCATTTACGAGCCTTCGTAACGGTTTCTAATTTTGAAAAACTCAACAGTGTTGTGCTACGTAAATTCACAAGTTCTGAACAGGAGACAACAGTATGACCAGATCTGATGTTGTGGTAGATCCGAAGGCCGAAAATTTTGTGACTTCACCCTGAGATTTCGTGGAATATTCAAATGGGTGTTTACTCCACATGTATCTCACGTTACCTCCTCTGCACATTAATTTTCACAGAGAATTAGCACTCAGGGTCTGAATTATCGAGCTTGCAAATATTGAGAGACTTTTCCTCGCACCCTTTTCTCTTTTCCTCTCATTTCAAACCTATGAACTTCACACCTATATGCCAAATTCTGTAACACCCATCCTCCATAGCCATTGAGCTTACAGATTATCCTCTACATAAACATCGCGCTACACAAAGGTGTTTCTTAACCATACTATGTCTCCCCTACTTCCTTTGTTATTCGAGTTGAGTGTGTTTTCCCAGTTTCAAAAGGAAAATTACAGGAGCACCCTCTCATTCTTTAAACCTTTAGTGCCTGTAGAAATTTAAGGGTGTCATTCCCATAGTCAAAACTTGGCCTACCAGCACCCGTCTGTTTAAAAGGGTCAGCCTTGTACATTTGAAGCTCGATTTAAAGTCTTCCTGGTTTTTACTATCCCATAAGCCTTTAAAATATCTCATTCTAATCCATGGATACTCCTCAATCGAGGAAGACACACAAATGTGGCAAGGTGGTTAGAACAGAGCCTGTGGACATGCATCTTTTGTATAGAGAGCCCATGGAAAGGGAGGTATTTCAAAGAGTGGGATGCCTCTGTTTCTACAAGAATATGCATAGAGGACATCTAGAGGTAACAAAATAATTTGCATCACACTTTGATGGTAGAAGAACCAAGGTTGGGGATTTTGAATTTGAGGTGATTGAAGCCTCTATCTCAGCTACAACAGGAATCCCCATTATAGGTTAAAAGTGGTCTAAAGCAATGGATTTGAGTTCATCCTATGCTAAATATCTCTTTAAACCTGAACATAAAGCCAATGATTTATCTAAAGGTGTGCCAAGGGGTCAATTGATTGAAAAATTTGAAAATGTTTTGAAGATCATCCATAGATATTTTACATGTGAAGGGAGATTTAACACATTGTACCAGTACCACATAGGGATTTTCTAAAATTTATCGGTAAAGTTGAGATGCATATTCCCTATTACTTGTTGAGGAGCATAGGTAATATGTCAAATAGGATTCAATACAAATCTAAGGATGTGGATTCTAGCCTTTTACACTCTAGATTGATCACAATGCTAGTCTCTGAGGAATTGGGTAAGAAAGAGATTCCATGGGAGATTTTTTTTGTTATTTCTCATTTCAAGTTAGATTTAGCATCAACTCCTCAATCACATAATGCAAGTCCTTTATCACCCACCAGTGTTATTAAAGAAGGGAGCAGTAGGAAGAGAAAGGGAAGAGCCCCTGTTAAAGTTTCAGAGGTCAGCAAGCGGGTCACGGGAGCTAAGGAGGAAGCTTGTCCTTCCCCACATAGATATTTTTCACCACCTCCTCCAGCAGGGTCAGAAGAGGTTCCTTATTCTACCTAAGCTACATCCAAGAAAGGGAATAAGCTACTCTTCCCCTCTTCTCCTCCAGTAGTCAAAATCAAGGGTAAAATACCTTTCACAAAGTCATCAATTCCTAGGGAAGTTGTTAAAGAACAGTCCATACCATAAATCCTTGTGCAAAGGAAGAAGAGTAAAGGCATTGAAAATCCTGAGGAGAGAAAAGAAGAAACCCCTCTAAAGAGGAATAAGGGTAAAATAAAATCCGCCAAGAAACCTGATTAGGTAGATAAGGCACTTCCCATGCAGGTGAAAGAGGAGATTTAGAAAAAACCTATTGAGAATGTGCATGCCACTGCTCCTCTTGATAGTTAGACCTTCGAAAGACTTATCATGAAACTTAGGGATGCAAGAAAAGATGTGGCTTAGTTGAAAAGAGAGGCCATGTCTAACAGGGTGAAAATGAAGGAGCTCATGGATGGCTACAACCATACCCTTTACTTGTCAAGGTTTGCAGCATGAAAGGCCCAACCCCTTCACGGGCAACTCCAGAACCTTTATAGGCATAATAGAGGTTTTCAATCTCAAAACAAGAAACTCAAGGCAAAGTTGCAGCATTTTCAATATGAAGTAGCTTAAAGAAACTTGCAGGTATTGGTTAAAGCTGCCATTGAGAAAGAGACATCAGCAGTCAAGGAGAGCACAACCCCACTGAAAAAGACAATCATTGCTAAGAAGAAGAAGCCTGATGTGCCAAATGAAGATCCTCCTTCTAACAGAAAGAGTGTGAGGTTAAGTGTCAAGGTAATAAACTAGATGATGAAAGGTGAGCCCCATTTTTTAGGATGTTTCCTTTTTTAGAGGGTAAACTGTCTTTCAAATATTACCTCTTCCATCTATACAGGATTCTAAGTGTTTAAATATCAGAGTTTTGGGCTTTTGTGAAGTTATAACTCCCTCAGTGGTAAAGTGCACTACCTACAATACTACCAAGTCACCTAAATATAATGGTTTGACATTATGCAAGGAAAATATTTTCTCTACACATGCTCAAGATTGAAGGCGTTGTGTTTTTTGACAGTGCTACCTAAACCTGTACACAGATGAAGCATAAGTGGTACTACCTGTAAGCGCTACCTAATATCTAGTGGAGAATAAAAGTACACACAGGAGCAACATAGTGGCACTACGTAAAGGTGCTACCTAATATTTCAAAAAGAAAAAAGGTTGGCACACATACGCAACACAATGGTGCTACCTTTTCTACTTGCCCAACTGCGAAATACACTACTCAGATTGCTACCTAAAGAAGCTACCAACAGACATTAGGGATTCAGGAGGGCTAAGCTAACAACTTTTGTGGATAGTTGATTATGGAGAAGATTGTAGAAATAATAGCTAGCATCATGAGGATAACCACATGCTCCTAACAGACACATGGAAAAATAGGAGCTACGCAACAAAAGAGAATCAAATCAGTTTGAAGCTTGGTTGGATTAGTCACCAACATTTTCCTGCTTTATAGCATAGGTTGTTAAATAAATTGTTAGATCAAATAAATGTTTAGAGATTTTCAAGGGAAGGAGGCCAACTCATACCTCGAGTTGTTGCCTCCCTTTTGTTAAAAATAGATAGATCAATTTCTTTGGTAGGTTCGGATGGTTGAGAAAGGCTCCCTTAGACTATAATATTTTGAAGAAGTGATTGTGATCTAGCTATGTACTGGACTTAATACATTTTGGCTAATAGAAATCATCTTCTCTTTCAACTTATTTTCTTCTAATGATAAATGTTCATTCTTTGAATGATTCACATGAATGATTGTGGTGATGTTATGGTGGATGTTTGATCATTATATTATCATGATGTTTATTTAGCTTCCTTAGTTTCTGAGTTCAAGAAGATCTTGTGTTAAGAAACTTTCTTCCTTAGGATTTTGTATATCTGATGTTTGCAGTAGCCCCTACAATCCTCTTATTCAAGTCTTCCCTCTATTCATACTTACTTCCAAATTATTGATTGAAGTTAGCAATTACCTCGATTGATGGTGCATGCTAGACCTATTTTCTGAGTTGGAACATTATCATTTTGATTCCCTTTCCATTTGACCCTTTAAAACACTCTTACATTCATATATAACCTCATGGGTAATGGGCTTTCCTTCCATGCAATATGAAGGTGAATCATAGTGCTAACAAAAGGTATGATGGAGATAATGTTTTCCTAGGTGATGAATCGATAGCCAGAATCATAGGACGAGGAAAATTCAAGTTGAGGATCATATATGGAAGGATTGGAACACTACTTGGTGTTCTGCACATCCCACGATTGGCTAGAAATTTCATTTTTGTAAGAAAAATGGATGATGTAGGGGTAAAAACAATATTTGAAAAGGAAACCTACAGGGTGGTTCAAGGAGCAATGGTGTTTCTAAAGGGATTTTGGTTTGGAACTCTGTATAAGCTGCAAGGAATCACTATTAGTGATGGGTGTAATAGTTCCATTGTTCCTGATATTGGATTTGAAGAAGAAAGAACTCCTACAGTCTCTGGAGAAAAGGTTTTTTTGTGGCATAAAAGACTGGGCCATTAGAGAGAAGGGTCTTCGACTACTACATGGTAAAGGTATGGTTGATGGTATGTCTAACTTCTCTCTGGATTTTGATTTTTGTCAACATTTTGTATATGGGAAGAATAATCCGGTAAGATTCCCCTCTGGTGCAACGAGGGAAGAAGGAATTTTATAGCTAGTTCATAGTGTTGTGTTTGGACTTGTGTCGGTTCCATCATTGGGAAAATATATCTACTATGTATCATTTATAGATGACTTATCGAGGAATACTTGGATATATTTTCTGAGGAAGAAATATGAATTCTTTGACAGGTTTAAATAGTTTAAGGGTCCTTTTAAGAATCAAGTAGAGAAAATAATTAAGGTGTTGAGGACAGATAATAGTGGAGAGTTTTGCGAGAATGAAATTGAAAATTTTTGTAAGAAGTGTGGTATAGAAAGGTAGAATATTACTCCATATACACCTCAACAGAATGGAGTTGTAAAAAGGATGAACATGACGTTGATGGAAAAATCAAGGTGCGTTCTCAATGGTGTCGGGTTAGGGAAAGAATTTTGGACAGAGACAATGGGTACTACATGTTACTTGTTTAACATATCACCCTTGTCAGCACTTAATGACAAGACTCCACAAGAGGTGTGGATTTTTAAGAGACCTTCTCTCACACATCTCAAATTATTTGTAAGTGATTCTTATGTTCATGTTCCAAAGGAAAAAAGGATTAAGCTAGATAAGAAGGATGAAAAGTGTATCTTTATTGGGTATAAATATGATCTTGCAGATTATAATATTTGGAACCTAGAAACTAAGAAGGTTATGTATAGATTAGATGTGGTGTTTAGAGAGATAAAAGATATGTTCAAACAGGATTTCCTACCAAGTAAGGAAGAACCAGAGAAAATAGAGTTTGATTTAAAGGATGATGAATTAGACTCTACAGAAGAACAAGAATGAGAAGAAGAAGATACTCATACTCCAATATTGAGGAGATTGGTTCGGGAAAGAAGGAAACTAAAAATGTATACTCCATCTAATTTTCGTTCAAATTTTTCTTTGTCTGTTACTAATGATGATCCTAGAACTGTCAGGGAGGCAATGGATTTAGAGGATGGAAAACTATGGAAAAGGGCCATGGATGAAGAAATGACAGCCTTGGATAATAATGACACTTTGGATCTAGTGGAGTTTTCGACTGGAGGAAATCCCATTGGAAGCAAGTGGGTATTTAAAAAGAAGATGAATGCAGAAGGAAAAGTGTAGAAATAAAAAGCTCGATTAGTAGCAAAGGGTTATTCCTGGGTTGAGGGAAATGATTCCGGTGAGATTTTTTATCTTGTTTCCAAGTTAAATTCTATTATATTTTTGTTATCTGTTGCTATTGCATTTTATTTTGAAGTAGAAAATATGAATGTGAAGACAAAAATCTTACATGGGGACCTAGAAGAAGAAATCTATATGAAGCAGCCATAACGCTTTATTGTGAAGGGAAAGAAGGAGTTGGTATGCAAGATGAAAAAGTCCTTGTATTTCTTAAAACAATGACCAAGGATGTGGTATAAAAAATTTGATACTTGTATGTCGGGAATCGGCTTCACAAGAAGCAAGGAGGATCATTATGTATATTTTAAATTAATTGGTGATCATTTGATTTATTTGGTCTTGTATGTGGATGACATGTTGCTGATAGGAAACAACAAGGAGATTATCCTCTAAATTTGATATGAAGGATCTCGGTGCTGCAAATTTAATTTTGGGAATAGAAATTAAAAGGGATCGGAAAAAGAGGAAACTTTGGTTAAATGAAAGAAAATATGCTGAGACAATATTGTAGAGGTGTAATATTCAAGAATGTAAACCAATCAAGGTCCCTATTCCTATTGGTGTAAAGTTATCTATGGATCAGTGTCCCAAGAAATAGGAAGACGAGGAGGACATGTCTCATGTTCCATATGAGAGTGTAATTGGAAGTTTGATGTAGGCAATGGTCTATCCTAGATTGGACATTGCACATGCAGTGGGATTTTTTAACAGGTATATGTCAAAACTAGGGAAGGAGCATGGGACAACAATAAAAAGGGTTTTTAGGTGTTTGTGTGGCATTGCTAGCTATGGATTGTTATACCAAGGAATACTAGGATTGGAGAGAGTGGTGGACATACATGGCTTTATGGATGTAGAATGGGTTGGAGATCTGGATCGTAGGAGATCTACAAGAGGGTATGTGATTAACCTGTTTGAAGGAGCTATTAGTTGGATGAGAAAAAGACAGTTTGTAGTGGTACTTTCAAATACAGAAGTTGAATACATGGAATCCAATCATGCTAGAAAGGAATAAGTATCAATACAAATATTTTGTTGAGGTATTGGGTTGGTACATCAATATATAAGGCTAGAATGTGACAGTCAGAGTGCAATGTTTTTGGTGAAGAACACGGCTTATCATTCAAAGAAAAAGCATATCGATGATCAATATCACTTTGTGAGAGACATGGTTGAAGAAAAGAAAGTGTTGTTGATGAAGGTGGACACTTTGAATAATGTTTTAGATTCATTAACAAAGTGTGTGAGAACTGAGAATTTATTTTTGTGAAGAGGATATATAGGCATTGTTTGCCTGGATTGTTGACTATGTAACCCTGTAACCCTTTGTATGCAAAGAAAAGAACAAGTGGGAGAATGTTGGGTATGTGTTATATTGTTTGCACAACTATCTCTAGTGACTGCTACGTTCTGTCAAGCACATGGGGGGGGTTGAGGGGGGGCTTCCTGTTTTCCTCATTTTTCATGTTGCCTCAAGAAACATGTCACCATTTTGCCTCATTTTTGGTGTTTCCACAATTTTCTTGTTCATTGTTGCCAGATTTTTCGATGCATGGGTTTTTGCTGACACTTTTCTATTTCCAGTTAAGAAATTAGGGTTGTTGAATAATCCAACTCGTTGAGTTAGGGTTTTGGATGTCGCAGGATCCTATATGTATATTGTATTATAAAAAATGTATGATGTGAATGAATATAGAATATGTTGGTTTTCCTAGCTTGGGTTTCTAGGGGAAAAATCTATGTGTAATGTGTGTATTTTGCATTATATATTTTCTTTTATTTTACTAAAAAATTGTTTGTAGTAAATAATTATACAAGGTTAAAATCTACAGTAAGAAGTGAAGAACCAATAAGGAATTCATATTGAATTCCAAAATAGCAGATTTCAATATGGAGGATATTATACTAGAGTTAGGATATGAAGTCAATGTTTTGCCAAAGAAGACTTGGGAAGCTATGTGAGAATCTCAACTGAGGTATTAACCTATTCAATTTAAGTTGGAAAATCAACACAAAGTGTTTCCAATTGGGAGGTTGAAGGGGATTCCATTATATCTAGATGGTGTGTGCAGCATGGCATACTTTGAAGCCATTGACATAGTATACAATACTTCTCCATATCCAACATTGTTGGGCCTAGATTAGGATTTTGATAACCAGGATATTATTAATTTGAAAACAAGAAATATGATATTTGAATCAAGGGAATAAAATGGTATTTCACCATTGTATCCCTCAGAAGGAGGCAGGTATGTGGAACCTATGAAAGATAATATTCTTAAAGAAGATGTGAATCAAATATAAAGAACTATTACGTGCGAAGAATATTATATCAACCCAACTACAGATGGAATACTCAATTGGAGGAGTATTATTTCTTGTGCTTCAAACTCTAACAAAGGATTGGAAAAATGGCAGCAACAACTACATGAATTATCTACTAGTAGGTGTGCTAAAATGATGCACGCACTGAGATGGGTTGGTATAGAGGTAAGAGAACCTCCTACGTTTTATGGTTTGAATGACTTAAAATAATTTTTAATGAAGTTTGAGGTAGAGGTTATGGAAAATAAGAGATTACCACCATTAGATATCTCTCTAAAAGCTACACTTGCAACATTTTAGGGTACACACAAGGAAAATATCAACAATTGGTTTCAGTGAAAAAGGTTACTATGCATCAGATTCGGGTACAGCAAGAACATAGATACGAGGAGAAATATGAGGGATTTGGAAAAACTCAGGAAAATGTAGATAAGTTCATAGTTTAATGGATATTACTACCACAAGAAGAATGTCCACACAATTTTATCCACACTGGTACACAGAAGAGGAATAGCGAAGAGAAACTGCTAATTGGGAAGAGATACAACATAATCTCATAGTTACATTTTCCGTTGAGAATGACAGTCCATAGATAGATACAACGCTAAAATTTGTAAGAGACATGATATTTGAAGAACCAGAATTTGAAATAAACTCATCATATCAGAAGAAAGATAGATAGATAGTTAAACAATTGCTACATTGTTATCATGCCGGAGAAGAAGAAGATCCAACAGAAGATAATTTGTGCAATATACATATCCCGGAAGTTGAAGGTGAAATTGAAGTATAAGGTCCCAATATTGATTCAAAATATTATGTTGCACCATTATAGATCAAGAAGGTCAACATTGGAACTGCAAAAAACCCCAAAAATGGCAAGTATTGAAGATTATTAGGACAATAAGACAATATAAAGGATCAAAACATTATGACATGAATATAGTGACTTATTCCTAATGTCATTCTCAGAGATTAAGGGATTGGAAAGAGAGCTAGGAGAGATGAATATCCCTTTGAAGACAAAAGCAATGCCTATCAAACATAGACATTACAAATTGAATCCAATATACAAAGAGAACGTGAAGGCACAAATTGACAATATTCTAGAAGCTAGTGTTATAAAACATGTAGAAGAGTAAGAATGGATCAATCATATGGTAGTGCAAGAAAATAATCAAGGAGGGATTAGGAATTGTGTAGATTTGAGAGAATTGAATGATCCCTTCCTACATGATCATTTTCCTACCCCATTTACAAATATAGTTTTTGAGAATGTAGGAGGTCAAGAAGATTATTATTTTATAGATGGATTCTCAGGATATCATCATATTAGGATCACACCAGAAGGTAGGCACAAGACTACATTTTCTACAGAGTGGGGATAATTTCAGTATATAATTATTCCATTTGGATTGAAGAATGCACCAACCATTTTTTCAATAGTAGTAGTAGCATATTTTAAAGACTTCATTCATACATTTTTGGATGTTTAATTGGATGATTTGATATCTTTAGTTTGTTGAAGGATCATGTGGAAGTATTAATGTTGATGTTGGACAAATGCAAATAGTGTTAGTTATCATTAAATATCAATAAATGCATGTTCAACGCATATTTTGGTATTTTTTTAGGATAGGTGGTGTGTAAATAGGGTATACTGGTGGATCCTGCTAAAATTGTTGTCATAGTTAACTTACCACCACCAAATTCGATGCATTAGTTGAATAGTACATTGGGCCATACATGGTATTACAAAAATTTCATAAGAGGATATGCACAAATTACTGCGCCAATGAAGAATTTTCTGAAGAAGGACACTAAATATCAGTTGAATGATGAATGCCAATAGAGTTTGGATATTTTGAAGGAGAATATGTTTATTGCACCGATTTTAGTATTTCCATATTGGGACAAAGAATTTCATGTGCATGTAGATGCATCTGCAATAGAATTAGGAGCATTATTAACCCAACCAGGAGAAGGTGGTATAGATCACCCTATTGAATTTGCAAGAAGAAAGTTATCATATTCAGAACATAACTATAACACTATTGAAAGGGAAGGATTAGCTATGGTGTACACTTACTTGTTATGACAATATTTCAATATGTTTACAGATAATTTTTCTCTGAGGTATTTAGTCAATAATCTAGTGTTGGGGGGAAGGATATGAATATGGCTACTTTTGTTTCAATAATTTGACTTTGAAATTGTGTTGAAGCTTGGAAGATTGAATACAATACCACATCTCTTATCCAGGATAACTAATGGAGAAAAACCCTATAATTTGGAATACAACTTTCCATAAGCACAATTATTTTTAGTACAAATAGCTGATGAGTATTTTGTTAACATTATTGATTTTTTTAGTACATGCTTTGCAACAAGAGAATTTAATACTGCGAAGAAGAAATATTTGGTACTCAGAGTTGCATATTATCAGTTGATTGCAGGTCATTTATACAAACTTGGAGAAGATAGCATCTTAAGGAGATGTGTGATGGAGCATGAAAGGCCTATCATTTTAGCAAAGGCCCCAAAGCATATGAAATCAATGCTAAGTGCGTTAGAGCTATATCCTACTCAGAGATGTACAATCCTCCATTAATTTTATCGGAAACAACTTAGTGTTTTTTACTGTTGGGATGTCGTCATAGTTATGTGGTAGAAAAGGGAGAAATTTTCTCCAACTATATCATCGTCGAGACATGACAAATATAATTTTTTTGAGGCTTCTAAAATTAATGACATCTTCTGAAGATGATTTTATTTTATAATAATAATTTTTTAACCTTCGTGAAATGTGCTAATAGATGTGGGAAAAATCTTAATTGATAAAGGTTTAGTATTAATTCATCTGTATAGATTAGGTTTACTACTACCTTTCTTAAGTATTTATTTTACCAAGTTCAATGAGTCATCATATGTTGAATAGTTAAGTGGGGGTTAAATTTATGAGTTTACGGAATCATCATCAAGATATTTTATAATATGGATTTATGGTTCATGTAGAGGTTTCGTTTCCTGATGATATCTTGAGTGGTGTTTTTGTCTGGAAAATTTACAAATAACTTCAAGAACAGTCTAATCACGTCTTCCAATGATGAAAAGTAACTTTTGGAAAGGTGTGCTAGTGAAATGATGACACATATCATATAAAGTGTGCAACGACAACTTGGTAAAAGTTTATTAAATTTTATATAGCTATTGATCTTGGAAATATCTCAGGACCGATCTCCATTCAACACGTGTACACCTTAAGACTCCTTAACTAGTGTGTGATATCATTGTCGGTAAATTTCTCAAGAGGGAGAGTTGATAGATGTGGGGACATACCTATTATTTTTCCCAACGATGAAAATAGATTTTTATTAGAAAGGAAGAGCATAAATTAAATATATGTATGAAGTATGTGTGTTATATGGAAAGGGATCCATCGAAAGACACATGTTTATTTCATATTATTCGGTATCGTCATCATTGGTCGTCAAAGAGAATTTCCCACAGACTCTTTCTCTTTTCATTCTCCCGACAATGATGTTAATAAATTTGTCATTGATAGATTGATTGGGAAATGTAATATTGTATAACTTCAGGAACATAGGTTCAATGATCATAAAGTGTCGGTCATATAGGTAGAAGGTTTGGGCATAGTAATGTAGAATAACTTCACACAAAATGAATTACGATTCCTTTTGAGGTAGAAGAGGGAGCCATTTCATAATTCATATTGAATGTTTTAGTAGTGAATTTTCCCTTGGATCAACTTCAGAAATTATGTACAAAGTTTAGTTTTACGAATAAATAACTAGTTGGGTTAATAGTGATTGGTACCTTGCTGAAATTTTGGTTGGTGGGTAACCACTAAAACCTTATCAGTTGAAGAGTTTTAGTGGGCTATTGTAGATGTCACAAAAAATGGTGGCTTGTTGGGAGAACCAATTATATTGTATCTATGTAGACCTATAAATTATATATATCCAATATAGATTCTGAAAATCCCACAGTTCAATCTGTATCTTGGACCCCATGTCACTTTCTCTTACTGAATATGAGAAGGTGGTTCATCTTGCATGATATTCAGGATAATTTATGCAAAACGATTAGGGATGGGATTAATCAACTTAGTTTAGTAATATGGTAGGAACTAGACATGAAAAAGGTGATTTCCTAAATGTTTATAGACCGATGTGCATTCCTCATCTCTTATTTTCGAGAATTTCTTTGGTGCTAGTGAGCATCCATAGCCCCAATAAATTTTTCTTGGTATCTTACAAGCATATCCCTGTTGCCAATGAGCACACATACCCTGATTGGTTTACTTGTACTTCCCACACAACAATTGGTGCTTTCAACTTCCTCATTATTTAATGTAATGATCCCAAGCCAAATTCTTTCTTGGAATCACTAACCACTACTAATTTATTGAGTTATTAAGTGCATACAAGATTCATCAACACATGGAGATCACAATATATTCAAGATGTAGATGCACAAGCAAATATCTGACCTTTTTATTATGAGCAATGTAAGATCAATACAATAGATGGACGATCTGGCATAAACCTCAGATGGTCGTACAAGAAATAGATATGAGCTACTACAAAATGCTCCCGACAATACAAAATAAGCCTCCAAAAGCTAGATATACAATGAAGACTGAATCAAGTAGATCTGAGCCGTACTAATGCTCAACCTCCAAGCTGGAAAGTGCCACGTCTTGCTAGAATGTTGAAGCCCTCAATAATTTTTCCCTGCTACCAAAAGTTTCCAATCATCCTGAGAAATATGTCAAATGATAGATCGCGCAATTATAAGGACAACCCAGATGTCCAAATTCCCAAATCCACTCTCAAACCCCGTAGATCTGAATTTCCCACTGAATGGGGTGCCCCACTGGATGACTGAAACCCTAGCTGGTTCCGCCCTGATGAAGGAGGCCTCTAAATTCTCTGAAACTCTCCAAGAATATAGATCGGGCTATGAGAATCCCGTGGGAGAAGTTTCAGACTCAGATCTCAAGCAAATCTCCCTAGATCTGAGTTTTACTGAATTACCGGACGTCCCCTGTCGAGCTGCAGATATACCATGTAAATCAACATTTAATTGTCAACCCGGGAAGGTAGACTTAGAGGAACCAGCACAGGAAATGCAGGGCTGAAGAGGGGGTTTAAAGGATGCCAAGCTACTCTCTGAACTGCTAAAAGAAACTCACTGAAAGAAGCTACTGTACTCTACTCTGTTCTGTACGCGTTTGCACAACTCTAAATGTGAAAACTGAAGAAATGAAATCACTGGCTGGAAAGATAATGCTAAACCCTTGGTTGTAATGAAATGAAATACTACTTCTATCAAACCACTGAGCAAACTGCTGAAAGATGAAATCAAATATGAAATCTACTGT